>UELU01145712.1:263058-311168 GCA_900490025.1 Megastigmus dorsalis
GGGGGGGGGGGAGGGGAGGAGTTCTACCCCCGACGCGGCACTCGTATGGAGCGGCGTATATAAGCTATGTTGCTCGGTTCGTCTCACTCTAGGTTGTTCCCGATCCGGGCAACTTTCCCGAGACTTGGCAAGCCGCACTCCGTAAGTCACAAAAAAAAATCATCATCAACAATATAAACGTTTATCCTAACGACGATCTTTCCTTGCTTCTTCTACTTCTTCTCTTCTCTTTATCTTTCTTTTTCTTGTGCTATGTATAATCGCGCTAGTTTTGATATAATGTATACGGGTCCGTTTAACCGAGAGAAATTAAGTGTGAATGGCAGTGCGAGGATGAGTGAGGAAAAACGTCCGGCCTTGCCTGTATAGGCCGTGTGCGCGTGAGTTTACCAAAGTGTTTTTCTTTTTTTTCTCTTTTTTTCTTTGTTCGTTACGTACAAGAGTGCGAGTGGGTGTTATATACTCTCTTTGGGGTTTTTCCCCCCAAGCAGTGCAATCCACGGGTTTTTTTTTTCGTGCGTGCGTCAGAGGATTCCGTGTGCGTTCCCAACTACTGTGCGTATGTATATACCTATATTCTGTGGCGGGCAATAAGTTTCGTTTTTTTTTGGGTATACCACTCGAGTTTCTTTTTCTGCAGTGATGCGTGCGGTTTAATTTTACGCGTTTTTTCCCCGAACCTATTGACCTTGAACAATCTGTGTACATAGCATCTGCTCGTACAGCGAGAAAATCCTCGTCGATGGAAGCTTGGAATACGCATAGCTATAAGCTCGTTAGTGCATCGAATTGACATTTTTTATTGACGCAAATTCTTTGATAATTCTCATTTAGTTTTACATGCGCGTGTGCACCCGATATACGTCACTGTAGATATTGTCGTCATAGACGAAAGGATTACATCTTGAGTACATAGTGAACATTAACAAACTACTTATTCGAATAGTAATTTGTATTATCTCGTGTATAGCTACTGCGTAAGAGGTGATTGGTCCGAATTGCACATAAATCGTTAAATGTTTACTGCCGTAAGAAGCAGTTACAGTTATCTGCATCATATTACGTCATATTATACGTTCGTAGGAGTTTCCAAAGGAACGCCGATCGAGTTTAAGCGTGAAGCCGTTTGTTCCTTTTATTCCTATATAGTTATATAAAAGACTAATTTGCACGTGTGCTATTTGCTTATATATACATTTGAGAAAAAAAAAGTAGGTACGCATCACTGACAATAACAAGTTTACAATTTCTTAATTTGCTCCGTATATAAAGATATACTCGTTTCGTGTATAGCACACGCCGACACTCTATGCTCCACCGTAATTGCATGGTATATTTATATCCAATTTGTTATTCGCAGCAAAACAATTTAAATTCAGCTTCCGTATATTTATTTCCATATATATATTGTCTTGTAAAAAGCGCTGTTTAAAAGCCACGAGTCGATTGAAAACAATATTCACATAGCAAACTGACGGCAGGAGCACGTGCAGTGTATTCGCCTTTATTTTCATTCCAGCCTGTTTTATAACTAAAAGAGCCTAATCAGCGTCAATATAGCTCCAACGTCACTTCGATATTCCCAATCGGCTCGCGTTCATGCGTGATGCCATCGCTCTCGTTCCATTCGTATTTGAAAGTGTGTATCGCGCGAGTCAATAGCTCGATGTACCAACTCGATATCTCTTTCTCCTCTCTTCAAAGCTTCGATCGCTATTTATTATTACACATTTAATTTTGAAAAATCCCGCGATTCAACGCTTAAAGCAATTTAATTGATATATCTCAATCGTTCTCAATAGTCAATTGTTCCACTGTTGGAAGCGAACGACAGTGATTAATGCATATATATATATATATATCGTTCGGTAATTTTTGCTCGTTGGCATCGAAGAAAACGTCCCGATAACGGCCGAGGCAGTGTAGCACGCGTCAAACGCACGGTCGTCCACAAAAGGAGTCCTAACCTAACCTTGTCCGCCACATAATTTCGTTATGAATAAGCCGCGATTCATCGTTGTATGTATGCCTTTTCCCCGCAACGAAATGCGTGTTTCGATAACTGTTTAACGCGACAATGACGTTCTCACGTTCGTGATACTCCCGAACCCGATGACCAATTTCCCAAGCATCTTTCGACAATGTATCAATCGCACGCTGCAGTGTAGGATCGAGGCAATTAGTGCCGTGCACAACAGGTGCGCTCTCGTCGGTCTCATCGTTTTTCAATTATACACTCGGACACAATCGGACCAATTGACATTGGGCGAAGCCATGATATACTTTTTTTTCCCCCCGGTCTACCGAATGAGGAACAAAACGCGATATGTTGCAGAAGCATTCTGTATTTTATCAAACGATGTAACAATTATCGCGAACGAGTTGCTGTTTCATTCCTATATAGATGAAAAGCTCGATAGTATCATGGATGTTTTTTCTTTTCTTCTAAGCCATGGTGTTACTGCGTTTTATCAAATCTCAGAGGTTGTTATTATGAGGTCTATTGGCCTCCAACTTGACTAATTCTCGATCGTCGATTAAGTATCCATAAGAATGACTGAGCTCAGAAGCACTAATTAGAATACTTTGCTCTGACGTAAAAGTAAAACTTCTGCACAAACGATGACTATCTATAATACCATTATATATTTGACTCGACATCGAACGACGATTATCTGCTTTAAACTCTCTCATTTATCGCCACTTGATTAATCTACCCGCGGCAGTTCTTCCAAATGACTCTTGTTGGCATTTATGGTCATCGACCCGACCGAAAGCTCTGCCGCGCTGCAAAAGCCAATCGGATCCTATAAATACCCAAACTGAATCTCTTTCCAGCGGATTCGCACGCTCTCCTCTTTTGTCCGTTTCATTCAAGCTTGCCTATAAGGCGGGAGACGCACCTTCGAAAAGCAAAAGCTCGTGACGTGTGTGTGTGTGTGTGTGTGTGTGTGTGTGTGTGTCGGTTGACCGGCCGCTTCACCGAAGCGCATATATATACTGCGCGGTGCGTCGTGCTTTTTAAAAAGAGCCAAGCGCACAGGCTATCTAAACGCCGCGCTTACCGCGCACAAAGTGCTGTCTGGGGTTATATAGGGAAGGGAATCCAGATGAAACCGGTTCGAGGCGCTTTTCTTTTAAAATACATCGGATGTCACGACGCCGTTGTTTCTTGACGATCGCGGGGTTGAATTAACTTTGGTCGAACAATTGATTCGATAGATATCCTCCGATGGCTCTTCCTCTCTCTCTCTCTCTTAGAAACTTATTGTTTCGGAAACTTCGGTCGCGTGTGTCGCTCCGCCTTTATGGCGTGTTTGGGCCGCGATGTTCGTGCGCTTGCGTCGGTGTTTTAGGGAGTGACGACATCTGATGGAACTGCGGAATTACGATCGGAGCGCGTAAAAATTAGAATCGTGTCATGGGTGATGGGTGCACCGGTCGCTTTTATCGCTCTGTGGCAGAAAGAAACACGGATCAACGCGTCGAACTACAACTGTTCGGAGCAGTAAACATTAACTAGGTTAATAAGAACCATGCATCTATAGTCTTTTTTTTTTTCAAGGAGAAATAGTTTAGATACATTATGACTACTGTTCATTAAAAATAAATTGATTTAAACGCTAACCAATTAGCTGATGAAGTTCTTTTGACGCTTCGTGTTGAAGTGCGAGTCTGATATTTATGATGTTTATTATTTGGTTCACGTTTCAGTGCACGGTATTCAGACAATAAAAAAAACTTAATAGTTCTATAAGTATCTATTGTTGCATATCCCATTAATCTGACTCATTCGCTGTTTAGTTTCTAAGATATACAATTATTAATTCATTAATAAATTTTCCTTATAAAACTGATCTTGAACTCAAAAGCATTTGTGAAATAATAGAAATTCTTAAGATTAGTTATTCTGTCTTCAAATTGGTGTTGTAAATTTTGAAGGGTTCTCGGTAAGCCATATGATAAACTGTATCGTATTTCACGATAATTTTATGATAAGACGTTATTTGATAAGAAGCTGCAAATTGTACAGACACATTAAATATTCATTTTTTTTTCGTAGTGAATATATTACGTGTTACTGTGTCGTCAAATTTTATCATGCACTGATATCAATCATACTATAAATTAAGTAGTCTAACCCAAAACCATGTTGAATAAAGTCATCTGTTATTGTTTGACATCCTTATAGCTCATTATGGTTCTTAATAACAAGAATATCATTTAATAAAAAATAATAAAAATTTATAGCTAAATGCATAATTAAGAATTTTTATACTGTTTTGAAATGATGCTGGATCAAATTTGATTTTCACTTATTAAATGATGCCTCTAAATCTGAACAATTCAGATATAAATACAAAATAGATTTTACGATGTTATTCTGATCATTTTGTTTCGAAGGATTGTAACTAGTTCTTGTTTATTTCACTAAACTTCAACTTGATTGTTTGTTATTGGGCGAGAAAATATTTCAATGTATAGATCTGTAAGATTGTTTTATACCTTATACTTTAAAAAAAAACTGAAGGCGTTGTTCAAATATGTTTTTCAAACTTCGTTTAACTATTTGATTTTTTATGCGTATACGTAGTATTTTGTTAATTTAAACAATTGGTTTAGTATCCTGCCAGCAAAACAATATAATGGTACGGTGAAGAACACACCTTTAATTTTTTTAGATGTTTTATAAAGTATCTGTTTTAGTCGAAGCGTCTTCAAGCAATTTTATATAATTTAATTTAAATAGAACTAGTAAATATTTTTATTAGAAGTCTGTATCCTGTAAATTATTTTCCAATTTTGAAGTAATTATAATACTTTGCTTTTTTACCAGCAGTCAATAATCACGTTTCTAAAAATTATGCATTTTAGAATAGATTTCAACAACTACTATAATAATTATTGCTTTGCTTAACCGATTCGCACTGTTAAAAATTACGTAAAGTTAACAATACGCGCGCAAATTTTACATAATTCCCCGCTACAATTACTTAAGTACAATATGCGTGTGCTCACCGATGTACAATATATTAACTCACTTCAATTGCAGACTCTTTTTTCGTTCGCCTTCAAATGGCACTTAAAAAGCGAAGCTTATAAAAATCGAGATCAGTCCCTAAGATTGGGAAAATTTTTCTCGTTCGTCCTACAACGTGGAAGTTTGCGAGAGAGAAATCTTCCGTTATTTGGCGTTTCAATTGATATGTTGACGCTATACTGCTCGTCTCTTCTGAGTTGTTTGAGCCTCGCTCTTTTTTTTTCGACTGCGCGCGCAAAAGAGACGCTAGAATTACATCGACCGCGAGAGATGATTCACGGTTCCGACTTCTCTCTTTTCACGCGAACGCGAAACGGAGAGCGAAATTCCCTGAAAAATATCATTTTTTTTTCGTTAACTTCTTCAGGCAGAGTTGGCTGGAAGAAAAAACTATTTGTATCATTTTCAGTCGTAAATTGCTTTACGATCACTAAAATTTTATTACTTGACACTTTATGCTTCATTAAACGAGAATGGAAATATTTCTTTGCAAATTATAAACAATTTAAACTATTGTTTTCGTGTTTTAATAGGTTATTGCATCTAAATCTTTATACATATATATATATATATAAGATATTGAAAAACCTTGTTGCGTAAATCATTTCCTAAATTTCACAGTAATAAAATTAACATCAATCATAACTTATAATCTCGCTGTATTAATAAGATAAAATATCGAGCATCGTAATATTTAATGTATTGCAAAGATCCAGAAAATGTAGCATTAAAGATTTCTTTATACAGTTGAGACCAAATGAAAAAAGAAGAAAAAAAAAAGAATTCATAAAGGCCGAGTGCGAAAACATCGTTAAGAAATTCACTTTATTTGCGTCGATCGTATTTTTTGCCATGGTGCGTGCAGTACGAGCTTATGCTCTGGAAGGTTGACGTCCAAACCTCAAAGGCATTGATTAACCTTGGGGGATAAAAGCGGATCACCGAAATAAAACTTATTCATGGTTTGTTGATAAAGAACAAAACAAAAAAAGATTTGAACCCACGAAAGTAAGAAGTAAAAATACAGTATCTCAAAGTAGACTGAAACTGACCGAAACCAGTACGAATTAATCCTCGAAATAGATCTCCAAAACTTCCCAGCCTCTCGGTCTTCTCTTGTAATTTTTATTTCGAGCCATCGCACGAGACTCGCGTGTCAATATTTACTTTTCTATTGAGTAATAAATATAGCGCACGCGGCCACATGTTGACACTGTCCAAATGACTTCATTAATCGCTTTATTGAGGAAGATAGGTCAGTTCGTGAGGCGCAAAGTGAGAAGTAATCGAAATTGCGTATGTGAAATGCTCTAACTCAACGTCTCATTGACACACATTTGTGGATTGTAACGCGTTTATATTGAAATATTTTTACGAGAGACCATTAATTTGAATTGCTAAATTAAAATTAATTATGCGTGCCTTTATGATAATATCTTAATTTTTACTCCATCGCAAGATTTGCGAATATATAGTAAAATCAGTTTAATTTGGAGTGATTGGATGTATACACGGATTGTTGTATGCACCTTTGTATTGGTAAGATTTTATGCCAGCACTTTAATATTTTCCTTGAATTTGTAAAAGAGAAAAAGATTTCCTTATAAGTATAAGTAAAAATTTAAAAGACGATAAATTTTGTTAAACGATAAGTAACTCGATGGACAATAAATAACCACATACCCGGGTAGCTCATCGTAATAACGAAAAATGGTTTCTTTTTCTGCCAGTATGACTTGCATAATAAATCTCTTTTTGCTTCATTTTATTGCTAGACCATCGCAATTTTCTCATTAACGATTTATTGCCGACCAAATAGTAGTTTTGAGATGACTGGAGTGGATTTTGAGAAATCACGTGCTAAGCGATTTAAAAAATTTTCCCTATAACGTCGTAAACATCGCGTAATTAAATAATGATACCATTTCGAAATTTGAGCTCTCATCCATACATTTACGGCTTCTTAAGAAAAACATGAATTACATACACTTTTTATTAAGTCAGCATCTTTAAAATTAATCTTCTAAAGTGAAGATCAATTTCACGAAATAATCATAAATCAGATCGCAAAAGTCAGGAAACAATCGTTCGAGTTCTCTTATAGGAAATTGTAAAAAAAAAAAATGTCGCGAAGCCTCCAGCATTGAGAGTCGAGAGGGTCAAACTCGCTAGATCCACCTTTCGAGAAGGCTATTGCGCATAACATATATATAATGCAGAAACGTGCAGATTGAGTCGAGGCTGTCGACGACCTTTATTAAGCGCTTACACTCTCGGACTCGTCCGTTCGTATATATACACCGTACACACTTCATTCTATCTGGTGGGCCTGCAGTGTAGTTATGCCGGTCGATGGTGACTTGGCGCGGCGACGTGTATCATTGGTCCCTGCACCGGGAAGTGGACTTTATGACGCGTTCCCGACTCTGCCACTGGCCTTTATCGAGCTAAAGTGACTAACGAACCGAGAGCACTCCGTGCGACGATTCTGCGCACTTTTTAGCCTCTCTGGGCATAAGCTGCACTCTGGGGTAAGAATGTGGCTCATTGTTTCGCGCGGGAAAACAAGAAAAATGTGAATATTTTACTTTTGTCGGTGAAACTATAATATTAACAATTTGTCAGCTTAATGCGCTTCGTAAAACAAATAATACCAATTGACTTATGCATTGTTTATATCGAACCAGTGGGACACTCATGATTGCATGTATAGCACACTCAACTAAATGGAGATAAGACTTTCCGTTGAGGAATTCGAAAGTCTCGGAAAAAAAAGGTTTTCTTTTTTCATTAAATCTTCAGTTAATTATGATCCGAGAGAAACGGAATCCTTACAGTAACGACTGGTGATGTGTCTGAACGATTAAAATATTCCGACACAAGCATAATACTGAAAACATTATAAATAACTATAAAAACTTTATACCTTGTACAAAAACCACAATTACCGTCATAATATTATTTCATGTATATTATGTCAAAAAGTATTTAAAATCATAAAAAAAATACTTGGCCGAGGTCGCTGCGGGTCAGTTTATTCTCTGCAAAAAAGGTGAAAGGCCTGTTTTGACAAATCCTGTCCTTCGATAAATATATACTAATACGCAGATTGTGCAAAATATGGCATTTTCATTAGCCCAAAAAAAAAACAAGTTTTTGCAACTCGTCGAGCGTTCATTCAAACATTTCAACCAACTGATTTATTAGCTTCTAAGGCACATCCATTTCGCCACCATCCAAATTCACATTCATTAACAGTGTGTACACAAGGTATATCTTTCTTTTTTCTCGTCTGTTTACAAGTAAGTTCGCATAATGAATACACGATGGTCGGACGGGAGCAATGTAGTTTCTAAACGATAAACGGTGTGACGCGTAAGGTGAAATTTCGCCAACAAGGACCAACGGAATCATGCACGCACAGCGGACTTTTTTCATTGAAACTCGGCCGAGTCACGTGAGCGCACGTGCCGCGCACGAAAAAAAAAAGAGGCGAATTTCATGGATGACCGCTAATGAAAGATTTGTTTGCGCCCACGAGTTTTTACGCACCAATTAACGCAATCCTTTTTGTTTTGTTTCGGGACTTTCCAAATCCGTCACCAATAAAGCGGCCCCAGTGGTGTCCAATGTTTCCGTTTTTTTCTTTCGTTGCTGCTTCGATCGAGATTTGATTTGTGTTCATTGCGATTGCTGCAGTTTCTGACAATATATCGGACGTGTTTTTTTTCGTTCGGTATTTGGGGATTATCTTATCGTGGAAACAATAGATATTCAACGTATTGGGACAATGCCTTTACAGTTTGCAGTCATTATCGATCTTGTTTACATCATATACAATGAATGATGAATGCTAACTAATATAAATGCAGTGCGATTGTATCGTTTTGTCTGGGAATTATCAGAAAACGGTTTTTCGAAAATCAATCAGCTTTTATTTATCATCGAAAAGAAATAGTTTGCGGTGAAATTTAAACAAGACTAAATCAGAAGTGACCCATAAAACGAATTCTGTTGAAACTAGTTTCTGAAATTGGCGTAGAATATACTTTTTTAATTGTTTCAGTCTTAATAAAACAGAATGTACATCGTCAAGTGGAGAACGTCCCGGGAAAACTGTCAATTGCCGCGCGGCCAGCAATTTGTCAAATCACAAAGCGAATCGAAGCAGGTATTTTTCGCGCGAGACCGATACTTATTTATTTGTGTATCAAGTCGCGAGCGAGGGACAAAAAAAATCGCGCACAAAACCGCGAGAAGAACCAGAAAAAACTCGTTTAATTTCCGCCGCGCAAAAAACGGCCAGCCGAGGCGACGGCGAGCGGTTGGAAAAAAAGATTCACCGCGAACGTTTCGCACCAACAGTCGCATGCACGCGTGTTTCCATCGTCTTCTCGATGCTTTTGCCTTCCTATTATACATCCCATGATTACAGCTGGACGATATTATCCTTTTTTTTCGATGCTCACTTGAATTTAATAAGGAAAAACAATTGGATTTTCAGATGTATGGGTGCTATTATTCGTTTTTTTTTTTGAGCGATGAATCAAATGTGATTTATCGTGTGAATATGTGCAATTAATGCGAGGATAATTACATGTAATGAAACGCATTGAGTAACAATATTTTTTAGTGGTACTTATATTGTATCAAATTAAAATCATTAGAATTCATCAGCGATCTGATGTCGTTTTTGTTTTCTTACCTCGATCGCGGTGAACCAAAACTAAGTTTTTTTGTTAAAGTCGTTTGATTTGTATAGCCGAAAAGAGTTCGATAACATCGATATCGCTCTCGAGGCATTATGCGAAAAACCTGCGAGCAAAATTAAAAAGTTTCAACCAAACAATTGCTAACTTATCGAAACTTAACAAAAGCGCAACTTACTAAAAATACAAAACCAACTAATGGTGAATCATTCGTTTAAATTTGCCCAAGAAACTGTTATATTTGCAGGCCTACTTATATCAATCTAAAATCGCCAACACACATTCTGAAACGAGGTTTCGGTAACCCAAAACTGTATATACACCGCGTCCACCAATCCTCGTTATCACCGAAATTTCAGCAACAGTCCACATATATATCTAACGCAAGTCGCAAACAGGACCTCAAAAAACAAATTAGCAAAAGATCGTATAGCCCGCGGTGCGCGTATATATATGTAAGCGAAACGCGCACACAATTATCAGCTTTTCACGAGTTCGCTCGTTAAACAGAATCGGTACGGCTAACCAGCTATAGAGCTATATATATATGTATGGTGTAGCGCAGCGCGAGGGAGGAACGTTAGTGGGAGGTGGCAGGTGGCTTTTAGCCGTCAGCTCGACCAACGGACCCATTCACTTCATCTCCGAGCGCCGGCACTCGCGGGTCAAGTCTCTCTCTCTCTCTCCGATACACACGCTTTATTTTCCATACACACACGTTGCTGCTGCTGCTGCCGCTGCACTGGTTGTGTACGATCGTCTTCCTTTATTCGCTCTCCTTGGTCGCATTGTTGTTGATCGAGCGAGCTCCTTGAGGTGTTCACATATAGCTGCTGCACCGCACGTGTGTATGCGTACGCGTCCTCGCGACGGTGAGCCGAGCCGGAAGTCGTTAACTTTTTTTTATCGGAAGTGTTATATAGTGTGATATTTATTATTGTACGCGGCGGCGTGTGTTATACTCTCGCCGCGCTGCATTCCATCGTCTCGATATTATATATCCAGGAGCTGTTTGGCTTTTTGAAAGATCGTCACTTGTGTTACCGAGGATAGAGCAGAACTGCAAATACACGAAGTGAATATTTACACCCAAAGTTACACGCTGAATAAAGGAATTCGATACAGAACGAGAGAGTTAGAAGTGAAGAAGAAGGAATAGTGGCCTGCATGAGTTTGACAATCGCTCGAAGATTACGGACTACGCAGCCAAAGCGAAAAGCAACGATAGTGCCGGGACGAAAGTGCAAAAGTTCGATGCCGTCGTATCCCAATATCGAGCACAACTCGTTCCAAGTTGCAGCTTCCCCTTGTCTTGTTTGACGAAGCTCGACGGGTGCACGAGTCTATCGCGCGCTTCTTCTATCTGGATATATTACGATCTTACGTAGTTCGATGTGAGTATTATTTTCTTTTGGTCGGCTCGCTTTCGCCTTTGATTATAACGATATAAACACGCGAAAGAATTTGCTTTGGAATGAAAACAAATTGTTTTCTTTTTGCGACGATGCGGATGTATAAGTTGCTGGCAAAGCGTTTTTCTTTTTCTTTTCATGCGTGACTTTGGTCTTCATCGTTGATTATTTATCTCGAATTTTGATTTTTTAATTGTGTTTATTTGAGTGTATAGCAAACGATGTTCGTATAGGCTTTACAATCGTTATATTGGGCGAAGAGCTGAAATTTCCAGGTTACGTAAACTATTTTTGAAAAGTATCAGGATGTTTTTTTGATTCGGATAAAAATTTTCATTGCATATAAAAATTTATATGCAGTATTGCATTGCGGTCGTTAAACAGTAATTTTTAATTATCCACGCGATAAAGCTTTTTCTCTACTCGTTCGCCAAGCGACCGGATTGAATCGCGTACATCGAGTATACGCATTGGAATAAAAAAGACACTAATTTTTTAAATTATCACCTTACCAAGTATAATTATTCGTCATTAATCGGTCAATAAAGTCAACGATTTCCTTACTTCCAACAGGATTAACATACTTAACAAGCCGTCGACACGATTGGAACAAACAATTTCGCATTGTGCAATACTCGCATGCAAACTCGGAGTCTCCACGCAATGAGTACCGCGAGATTCTGCTACGCGCATCTCTGCGGTTTCTTCTTAAATCCTCTTTTTACGCTATCCTCGCGGTTTCGGCTCGTCAGCATCGCGCCTAATTACTTCGTCCTTGGGGATCGACCACGAGCTCACCCGTACAGACAAACGTTTCGTGTATACGTTACGATGACTTCTGTGTGCTCGTTCCTAATAAACTCGATCGAATTCGCTTCTCTCGATACTTTTACAGTTCAAAACAAAATAATTGAAATATAAAGAGAAATCGTTTCTGGGTATTTTTTTTTTCGAGTTTCTTGGTGTTTTCGAAGGTTAGACGAGACCTTCGGCCGATAAATATATATTTTTGTTGAAAGTTAACGATTTTCTTTTTTGTTTGCGTTTGATGTAATCATAATTAGGCCTCCGGATGCAATTACCGCGTTACAAAACCAATTTGCTAAATTTCCACTGCGGTAGGTCATGCGATCTTTTGAATGTACTATGACTTTTAATTGCACGTTAAAACTCGTTCTGCCGTATGGATTTATTAAGGTTTTGTTAGATTGTTCCGATAGAGCGATTTGAAATTGATAAGCAAATTTATGAAGCTTGACAAGCTTCGATTATCATCCTTTTAATGATACATTGCAAAATGTCTATCTCAAACTATAGTAAATAAATCTTTCGTTATATTAGTTTCAAATCTCGAGGATTATTATCTCAGTTTCTACATCATTTCCATATGCTGAATACGTATATATCCAATGTTTTCTAGACAAATACTTAGCACGGCGCAGTGAGAAAATTAAAAGATGAATCGTTAAAATGCTCTTCTACCTAATTTTAACCGTCTTGACAGATACAATTATATATCGAGCAATAAACCGAAGGATATATATATATATATATAAACGAACTCTTGCATCTGGATTCCACGTTTCCGGCATTACGCTGAACATGACCTTTCCTACTTCCGTTTTCATCTCTCGCACACTTCGTCATTCGGTATTTTGCCGCTAACTTATCGTGCTCTTCTAACCACCCGATTACCGATCGGAGTGGATTTTCTAGTGCCTCGGTGCGCAAAAGTGATTGGAAAGTTTCAATGCACCAATCATGATTGGTCACTAGCGCATTATCAAGCTACGTTGCTATCGTGCATCGATCCCGTATACATGTCCAATAAATCCCAATCAATTTTCATTCCTCACTCGCCGCAACCACAGCTATTCCATCATCCCTCCACAACACCATATACGACTGGTATATCCCCAAACTAAACTGGCTTAAATCATCATACGCTAATCAAATCAAGCCATCGTCGTTTCTTCTTTCCCTCTAACGCAACAACTCGCTGCGAGCGCAACCGCTGCAGCATATATTAAAAGGCCTCCGCACCAAATAGCGAATAAGCATGCCTGCAGCATACACATGTACGAGAGACTTTCTTGCCTCGCCGTGGGCCATTGTAATTTTTGATTGGCACCGATTATCCAGACCGAGGAGAAGTACGAAGCTCTCGTACGACGTCACAAGGGTCACGAAACTCTTTCTTCTGTTTTAATGCCCAGAGCAGCAGCAGCAGCAGAGCTTATCGTGCATGCTGCTGGCTCAATGTGTGTGTGTGTGTGTGTGTGCTGATTGCAGGTCTCGTTAAATGATTGAATTAGCGGTGATTTCAATGCTCGCTTATATTATGCTCCTCTCGGGTCGAAAATTTAGCCGCGCAGGAAGGTAGTAGGCCAGCTGCGCCGCTCTTGTCTCTCTCTCTCTCTCTCTCTCTCTCTCTCTCTCTTTCTCTCTGTGTATGGAGTGCGGGGGAGGATGTAATAGCGAGGTAATGGCGCTCGGAGGCTTAGGGTCATTGTTGAGCACCGGATCGCTGCTCTTTTGTGACGGATATTTACTTGTTAGGCCGTCTTTTTTTTTTGTTTATTTTTATTGTTTCTTCGAGGGGGTTTGGAAGATTGTGAAAGGTTGAATCAATGGCCAAACTGTACACGATTCTTTGCTTCATATTAGGATACTAGATTGGATATTCTTTTTTTTTTTATTAATTATATTTAATTGAGTAAGCTTCAAAGATATATTTTTATGTAATCACTGCTGTTTGGTTTTTCACACCAAAGCAATCGCCGGTACGAATTTCAGCTTGGCAATTATACGTTGAAAATTTTCGAAAAAGAATTTTAATTGTACAGCAGCGTACAAGGAATCCAATTGAGTTGCAGCGCGCCATTTTTACGGTGTCATTATCTTATCGACGCTACATGTCGCACTACGCGCGTTTAAAATCTACAGCGATATTTATCAGTGCCGTGGCAAACTATTGTTACGAATGAGCACGTAATTATCATAATAACTATGTCGCTAAGTAAATAAATATTCATTACTTTAAAGTGAATAATTAAATCACAATGGCTACAAATTCTTCTGAATACTACAATATCCTTGTGAAAAGCTACGATAAGCTTTTATGCGAAAAATACTAAACATAAGAAAAAAATTGACGGACTCCTTTGCTATCTACGACTTCGATGACTTGGAAATAATCAATTCCCAACTTAGTATTTCAAATAAACGAATACAAATTTGTCACGATAGCTTTTATCGCCAGATTTCAATCTGCATCTAATCTCATTATACATTTAATAACCTTATTATCTCGAATGCTAATGAAAGACAAGGAAATGTCTGCATTAAGTGCTTTCGACAGGTCGCTATACGCTCGGAACACCCGATCCGAACGATACTCGCAGCTATAAAGCAAAAAAATTCCAATCCAAGCAATTCATCGCGCTGCACGCACCTGCATATCCATATTATTACACGCATCTAATTCTTAGCAAACAATAAAGCCGCGAGTAACTCGGGCGTGAAACATAAAAGAGAGAGAACAAAAAAAATTGTCGCACGAGAACGGCGACAAAAACAGATTAGAATTTTCCCGCGGTTGATGCAACACACGCCGTCGATGATAGAAGAATATACAAGGAATTACCATATATACCCGATCGCACGTGGACGATCGATCGTTAATTCAAAATCTATATAATGCCACGCGAATATATAGTGGCTTGGAGTCACGTGCACGCTGCACGTATATATGCGTTAATAGGGCCGAGAGAGCTAGAGAGTAGAAAAAAATTAATGCTGTATATCTAGAGAGATATCGAGGTTCGGATTGTAAATTCAAATGACACATAGACTGTCGCTCTCTCACGCGTGTTATTTGTCGGCGTCACGTTGCCAACTCGACGTGTAGATTCCTTTTTGCTCGTACATATATATATATACATTTATCGTTCAGTCTTCACTGATGTGTATGTTTGCGAGTGTGTGGAGTGATAGCGAGAGACGCTGGTATAAGGATTCGGTGAAACAGCTTTGGCCAGATTCTTTTATTACGACACAATGTAATCGGATCGGATGAATTTCGGTGATAAGGTGCTTATATACAGTGAGTTATGCTTGGGCATATTGCTTGGTGACGAAAAAGTGAATCGTTGTATCGGAGTTTTTCTTTTTTTTTCAACAATCACAATTGTTCCTTCTTCGTTTTAATGTTATAATTTACTCGATGTTTTAACAGGTGTTGACCCACATTCGAATTTAAAAATACTATACTCGTTTACCGATCGTACGATATATCGCGAATCAATGTTATAACGTCGTTCATTGCACGAATTGCACACGCATGAACACATCTTAAGCTCCGCGGTTATTCCCAAGTAAGCCAAAGATGCGGCGCAAACTCATCGTGCGTCGAACAAGTGCTAGCGCTTTATTTGTGGTCCATATATATATATATATATATTCACGTATAGTTTACAGCTCCAGAATGTAGGTTCGAATGTTCACACACACACACACACATATATATATATATAAGTAAGTATAGTGCAGCATTCATTGAACTCGCCTCTACGCGGATCATTGAACTCGAATTCATCACGATTGCCAATTGTCAACAGAACTTTTAGACGTTAATTGAACGAGCGCCAGAGTAGCGCACATCACGAATCTAACGTTATATACCGTCTAAGTCGAGATAATTGCGTTTCAACTATTCGCTATCTCTCTCTCTCTCTCTCTCTCTCTCCCTCGCGTGTATTCTTATGTAAATGCATCGACACAGCCGTTACTCTTCACGTAAAAACAATGGAAAAATATATGTGGATTCTGGCTCGTTTGTTTAAACATTTTTTTTTAGCTGTTTAGAAAAAAATCGGAATTCGAGCAGCAGCAAATGTCGAACGATACTGTATTCTGGTAAAGGAAATGTGATTCTTATCTGATAATTATATAATCGATTGATTAGATGGGTTAAAAAGAGAATTTCTTCAATATTGAATAAACGATTGGAATACAATTATCGCATCGATGGACAGATGCCTTGGAAGCACGAGACACGTGACACCGACCGGTTAGTCGGAATTTAGTATACGGGATGTACGTCAATGTACCACTTGTCATTAAATGTTCCAGTTGCTTTCTGAAAACTACCGACACGCCCACTGCGGTCTCCATTGTGTCGTTTCGCTCTATAGCTGCAAACGCGCAATTAATTCTAATCCTTTTTGAGACGTTTATATAGGTACAGACTAATTTTTCTAGTTTAGTTACCCTCGCGTGATCACTGAAAAAAAATTGGTGGATTGTAGTTCCGGTTGGTAACTGATACTTGCAGGTTTCACGCGATAAATGGATTTTTTGGTTTAAGATTTTATTGTAACTAAACGTTTTTCTTTTTATGTCAACTATAAAAGAATTTTTTCACAGGCATTTATGTTATTTTATTAATTATATGCAGTTAAATAAGTAAAATAAATTTTTGAGAAATTGAAACACGTATACGTTTTAGTGCTGTGAATGCACTTATAGCATAGAAAATTTAAGACTTATAAGAGATGATTTATTTGTGGTTCATGAAGTTGAATAATAAATACTGAAAAATAATTAAAGACGTTGCAAAGTACATTTATATATTTTTTGTTATATAATTAACTATAATCTATAATTATAATTTAAAAATATAATAAATTGAAATCGGTTTCAGGCACAGGCAGAAGCGGTAAATTCATTTGTAAACATTTTTTTACTTTTTTTTGTACAGTATAAAACAAACAGCTCCCGGGGCACAGTAGCAATAAGCAATCGACTTTTATAAAAAAATTATGCTGAGTTACATAAGCCGTTAATGCTATCACTTACATTATTTACAATTGCACGATATGCTGCACTGTTAAATCGAATGAAAAGTCTCTCTCTAGCTAATTAACCACCGATTATTATTAACCTATTTCCATTACCAACGACGAATATAAAAATCCACATGAATTACAATAGCCGTTAATTTATCGTTGTATACCTTTTTTTTTCTCGCATTGTCTCGGCGCGCCGCGACAATGGCACACATCTATTTGCAAATTTTATTGTGAGTTTCGACCTATTTTCGACTTTACGAGCTGCTTTATTTTATTCTTCTTTCTATATCTGCATAAATCTCCGCGTGCCACCCGAGCTAAATTATCTCTCCGACAACAAATCACACCGCACGGAGACACCGACTCTTTGCACCTATAGCATTACCAATATATACCGACTACGCAAACAATTTCCTTTTCGTTATGAAAAAAATCATTTTTAACAAACTACATCCTGGCAATTATCGCCGATAGAGTTGGTCGACTAAAAAGGATCGAAATTAACGATACCTAAAATTGACCCATTATTTAAACAAATGAGTGCAAAGAAACGGGTGTTTATAGTGCAGTTTAAAAAAACAGCAGAGGCAGATGATTTGATTAGCAAATCACAGATGATTAGTCTACGAAGCTAATGTGATAAGACGGACGATGGAATGTGCGTATAGGGATATGGGAAGTGTCTGGCGAATTTCCGTTACGTAAGACCGATAATTTGTAATACGTCACGCGTAGATGTCCGCACGCGATGAACGGTCGAAACTACACCAAACCATGCTGGTATACACAAATAGAATTAAAAGTGAACGTGCTTTTATAAAAGTAGCGTGGAAAGTTATTTTTTGTTCTTTTTGGTATTCGTGCCAATTTTGGCTTTTTTTAAGTACCGCGTTATCAGCTTGACGTATTGCCATTCATAATTTTGCAAATTCCAAAATAATAAGTATATGAATTATTTACGTGTGATGTCACGAAACAAAAAATTAATTCTATTGAAATAGCGTTGATAATGAATTAAGAAAGTTTTTAAAATAAAAAAAAAATATTAAGTTAATAAATTTATTATGTACTTGGTTACCAAAAATACTGGAACAATATAGTAGGAAAATTCTATTTAATAAAATATTCTTTAAAGTAATTAAATACTTAACAAATTCAAGGATGATATTTTAAGAAATTTATGAAAATAAAAAATAATAATAAATAAATAAATATATTCACGAATCGAAGCTAATAAAAATACTATAATTATATTGTATGAAATTTTTTAAATTATTCAATAAAATATCCCTTAGAGTAATTTATTATTAAAAAATTCGGCAAAATCGTTCTAAAAAAATTTTTTCTTAAGAAAAAATTGATGATAAATTTGAAATGCACTTTCCAAAATGCATATCCGAGTGCAGCGGGAGCAGTGAGTCGATAAGCACGGCGTTGCGTTATAGTAGGCCACGCGGAGCCAAACCGATCGATAAGGGTTGCTCTGCTTTTGCCTCAACAGCCGCTGTGGGGAAACTACCCTCATAGCGACCGTGTGGCCTAACGGATAAGGCGTCGGACTTCGGATCCGAAGATTGCAGGTTCGAGTCCTGTCACGGTCGAAAATTTTTTTTTTACATTTTCATTAAATATTCAGTGTTTTGCCGAAGCTGGTTTTATAAATGACGCGGTCCGTTTCGTTGGTTTGTGCGAAAAAATTTATTAAAATTACACTTCTGCGTACGTATGAATGTGTCTGGTGAATGAGGAATGGTATATGGACGAAGTGCGTAATTGCGATTATATGCAATATTGTGTGTTTAGTTCATTTTGGTGAAAAATACTATTGTTTTCGTTATCCGACAAATTCAAGGTTTATTTTAATGTTATGTAATTGTCCTTAATTTCTGGCAGGAATCTGTCTTATTAACCAAAGTTTGGAAATTATATAATAATTATTAGATGCTATTATAGATATCTCGGTGATTTAATTTAATTTATAATTTTATTATACAAAAAAATGTTTGTGTTATTATACTATTTAATTGAAATAATTCGGTCTAATTTTTTAAATCGGTCACTCCTCACAACATTATAAATATTTCATATATTACGTTGATTCAAAGAATATAATTCAGTCTAATTTTTAAATTATGATCTAATTTTTACGAGACAATCTCTTGTTTGTAAATGTATTTTAAAACAAAAATATATTATATAAATATATAGCTAATTAAATAAAGCCACTTGAATGACCCTTCAAATATTTTTAATGACCTGTAATATTTTAATTCTTCATTAGACTTATAAATATAATCATCCGGATCATTAATGACAATTATTGTAATGGTAATTTGTATTTCAATCACAGTTGTTTTCCACATATAAGGTAGAAAAGCCGGATATGGTTATGGAATGTTTTTGTGTGTATATGTATGAGCCGATGAGAAAATTATTTTATTATAATAGGTACTATTATTATTATTGTTTTATATAATAGGTATTGCAATACAAATATATATCAAATGGTACATACTTCCAACTGATCTTATTCTCAATTTATACAATAAAAAAAATTAAATTGAATGTTTAAAATATTAATCATGCTTTGATAATAATAACATACCGCACTTGTTAAATAATTTAAATCACTAATAATGCGAGCAAATAAATAATTTCATATAATGTGAAATCTTTAGATTTTTCAAGCCTTGTTTTTAAAAGAAACTATTCACGTAACGTTAAAATTCAATTTCAACACGTTATCGTTTTTTACACTAGTATGTTGTCAAATCTTTGCGATATTTATTTTTTTTAACGAGAAGCGTCTTCTTTTGCGTTACGTGCGCATCACCGTTTGTGTACACACGTAAAGTAGAATTGTGAGAAACCGAAACAATTAGAAAGAATCTTATCCTTGGCTAATTGGACGTTTGTAAAAATGTATGGCTTCGCAGCTGATTTTTTGTTCTTTCTTTCGCGAACTTTTTTTGCCTTGGTCAAGCTTTATTTATCGGTTGTCGGAAAAAGTACCTGTTGCATAACTAGCGCGAAACATTATTTTTGTCACTTTTTTGTTTACGAGTTCGATTCCCAATTTGTTCAAATTTCCTCCATTATACACTTATACACTATACCAGTCATCATTTCTGGAAACTCGAAAATTATATTTTTATGTCCGAGCGTGAAGATCGTCGACAATTATAGTAAGCCCAACCATATTAAATCATCGAAACGAATACAAATCGTTACGCAATTTTCAGTTCGAAAAGCGCTCCTCAACTACGCCCGCAACGAGCGTCGCATTAAAAAGAAATCTTTCTGCATCGATATAATAAACGTATCGATCGACGCCCTCAGCTCTTTCATTCTATTTGCCGGCGCGCGAAGAAAGTGCGAGAATGCATTCTCGGAATACAATACGCATCTCGCGTTCTCGTTTATCTCGAATCGTTGCGAGTCTCGTTGCAAATTGACCTTACTTAACGCTCAAATATTGGTTCACCATACGCGATCCTGACAAATGCTCGCGAATATTTTCTTCGAGTGACAAATAACCATTTACGCGCCATAAGTTTAATTCAAATACTTTTTCAGAGTTGTAAAATAATTGCATGCGTTTTCATCTGAATTGTTCCTCGTACATCTGTACATACACGATTAAGTTTATTTTGATACTCATCTGTGTTTAATGAGATGGTTTTTTTTTTCGTATTTTGTTGAAAAATATTTGCTGGTTACAATGAATGGTTGGGGATACAGGGGAACGTCGTAACTAAAATTATCTCCCACAACCATGAAAACTCACTTAATTTTGATTATATCATTGAGTATTTAAACTTTAAGAGAAAACGTTTCTGGATAACCAACATTACCATTATGCAAGGCAAAGTTATTCAATTGTTTCACTCGTTCTTTGTTTCTAATGCAGGTCGTACTTTATCCAAACGTCTCCAGATTCGGATGTTTCAAACAAGTACAAGAACAAAAAACAACAATTTACAATCTGTCACTATACAATTGTATTATTACAAAGAAAAGAAACATAAGAATGTTCTTGACTCCAATATATTCCCTTTGCCGCGGCTAAAATTTATTTTTACTCAACTTGATGCTTCATAAGTAAATTGTGGTTATCAACGAGGCATTGTGATTTATTCAGGGGATACGAGTACAAGCAATTTTACATATATATTCTAACAATATTTCTTTTAAATCGTCTCGCCGTCGAAGATATGCGATCTTTAAATAAATTAATCATTGTATAATTAATGGCGCGCGAACTGATTATTTACGCAGATACATAAATAAACTACAGGTAATTGCACAATTGCTTCGTTTCAATATAATGATGATGATCGTGCGATTATGCCATCCTACACCTTTATACTCGTGTACTTTGATGTGTGCCATGAAATATTGCAACTATGACTGATTCCTAGTATGACACTTAATACTTGCTACCGAGTACTGCCAAACCACTTGTTTCGCATGATCTGTGAATTAATTGCGATTTTTATTCATTCTTCACTTGCTTAATCTTACTTTTTATAATGCTCCAAATCATCACGTCAATCATCGTCGCATCACCTCTTCTTCTCATCCAAACTGCATTCACGTGTATACACACGTTACACTCTCGTTCACTTTGATCAGCGAATCGACCTCCACCAGTCATAATCCATTAGCGGTTCAACCCAAGCATATCCTTTTATGCAAAGATGGAAGAAAAAAAAAACAACTCCACACCTTTGTGCCCAGCGAGCGACCACCGCGATTACGAAATCACTAAAAATCCTTCCAAAACACCAATCACTCGTCAACTACAATATCGCGTGCTGCAGACTTATATACGTGTATCTCGCGTTACGCCGATCAGCGAGCCTTGAAGATCTCCTATCTCTCACGGCGCCTGAGACCCTGAAATCTGCTTAAATGCACCTGCATACGATTGTTATACATATACAATCGTGGCGCGATGAGCGAGCAGTCGTAGATCTGCGTCGCGCGACTCTCTCGCATTATTTTTTTTTTCATCAGAAACTCATCGAGCTTCATCGCTGATTGGCTGCGGGACAATGGATACATGGTCTTGGAGCTTTTGATTCGGATGCACGCGCGCGAAACGAGTTTTAAACCGCGCCGTGAGATGGTATTACGCATGAATGCTTCTTCTCCATTGGACGTGCTCGCTAATATGTGTGAGTAATCGGGGAAACGAAGCTTTTTATGCGTTGTTTCGTTTGTCGCGAGACTCGGAAATACGATGGTCGGTGTTAAGCGAAGGATCGAGCGCGATAACGAAAGAAAGTGCGTCCGCGAAAGTGAAATCTTCCACTTGATCTTTTCATACAATTGTTGTAAGAGATTATAAATGGAAATTAATGGAAGCGAATGATTGTGTGATTGCAGCTTTCGAGTGAGCGCAAAACCAAGCCCCGCCGTCGAGCAGCAGCAGCAGAAGGAGGAGAGCAGCGCAGAATCAGCAGGAAGTTTTCGCCGAAGCCAAATCGCCGCCCAATCCGAGACCCTCGTCGCGCAGAACAGCCGATCGAGACGAGCCCAGCTTTAGACCTTATTTTGATTCTTTAACAAGACAGATTTACCCAACCGCGCCGACATCGTAGGATGGTAGAAGGTGAACCCGACTCAAAGCAAAACCATAGTGAGTATACCTCGGAAATCTTAGCGATCCATAAGCGAGTTCTTCGTATATATGTTTATACGAGTAAACAAAGATGCATACAATATAACATCGTAGTGTTTACAGGCTGGAACAAAAAAAAAAGGTGGATCGATGAATTACGATCGACGTATATGCTTCCTTGAATCTATGATAATAATTTAAGTGCGAGCGCGCACGGGTAGAGAGAAAATTACTAGCTGCACACACATGTATATGATCGTCGTATTAATCGCCGCACGCGCAATAAATTATTTCTTTCTTTTTATTGTTTCGTATTAAACATCGGTAGTAAAGTTTAATCGCCAGACTTTACACGCGTCTAATAATAAAAAAGTATTTCCAATCGGTTTATACTGATTGAAATAAATCCAATATAGTTACATTCATTCACCGTAAAAGCTTCAAACCGCTCGAAGTTAATCGTTTGGTTATACCACACTTATATTTTTTCTTCTTATCCCTATGGCAGTTACTACAATGCTCTACGGTTTTCGTGAATATGAACATGCAGTTGGTATGTTTACGTATACAGAATCGAACGAAAGTTAACGGTTAAAGACAAAAGGACATATTCACATCTCGAACTCGTAGATAAAGCGCGATTAGAGGAAAAGTACATACCACCAAGTGAGTCAACTTTATCGTGCTTAACGAAGTCTAAGAAAGGACACAGACGCGACATCAGGCACAGTTACGTATATTCCGTTGTGAGCATCGGTGTGTTCAGATTTCGTCGATATTCGCATTTCATTAGTTCCCTGGAAAATATTCCGAGGACATGACAGAAAGTGAGACTCTCTCGACGCATTCCATTACTTTTCGCCGTGTGTTTTGAAGTTTTTCTTTTTCATCCACTTCGTAATACTTCGTTTTCAGTGATGAATCGGCAATGTGTTGGTTTCGGGGAATATATTTGGGTTTTTTTTCCTTTTATTTTAACCACGTTGACTTTTGTCTCGCGCTTATTTATAGTTCTTGATCCTTGATACTTGTGCCAATATGTGTTTGCCATGTGCTGCAAGAGCAATTAGTGATTTCCGAATTCCGTAACTTTAAAGATTATATTTTACGAATTTATTTGTTTTTATTAATATGTTTTTAATATACACAGTCAAAAGCCCCGCGTCATAGTAACTATTATTCTTATTAGATAAAAATGCTATTATTCATAGATGCTAAATAATACTTAAATTATATGTCATATAACAATTAAACGTTACAATAATAAAATTAAATACTTGTATATTATTATATAGCTATGATAAATTTTAAAAAAAGTACAAATTAAAAATAACTTTTTTCGTCATCTACCAAATAAAATGTTCCAAAAAGCCATTTGTTTTTCGATTAAACAGCGAATCAGGTTATTTAAATATTTACTCAATTGTAACAGCGGAACTCTCAGAAATATTATTCTCAGAAACAATGAAAACCCGCAATTTATTTTTATATCGGCGATCTCTTCGTTTATTAATGGCTAAATTGTTTTCAGCGCCAATATTAATTTTGAAAGCAGCGACATGACGCATCATCGGCGTTTATTTACGTTTTAATTTCAGCTTCAAAATATCGATATTCTCGGGATCGAGTATTAAAAGGATTTCTCGTGCGTAAAAGAAAAAAAAATGAAAATCGAAACTACATCGAAGGGTATATACGGAGTCAGTTTGCGCCGTTTAGCGCCGCACGTGATTTAAGAACCAAGACCTAGTTCCGCAGCAGCGAGTCGCGGGTCTATCTTACTAATCGCTTGGCTCGCAACTGGGTCGCTGGTTAATTAGAAAAGAGCCGAGGATGGGACGACGACGATTCCCCTCAATTTGAGCATTTCTTTTTTGCTTCTAGCTCGAGGATTTTCGAGTCACGGCGCATCAACCGCGAATGTGCGAAATCGGTTTCGTATATCGTCGCGCCGGGAGATATAGCGATACGAGGTGCATCGCGACTTGAAATATACGATGATTTGAAAAAGTTGGATTGCGCAATGTTCATATTAAACATAAAATAATGGACGTATTAGATTTATAGCCAGATAATTTATAAGAAAGTTATTGTGTAATGCTGTATATATACTTTCTATATACATATTCTATATATACTTTCCATTTGTCGTAAATCAAAGGTTCGATGTGAAACGATGCGTGTAGAGATCCGCGATACCGTAATAACGATTTCAATTTTTTCGCAACGCCACACACGACTATTTATTATCCTCTTGAAATATATACACTTTTTTGCATAAATCAATGTACAACGAAGCCATTTTAATAAGAGCGAATGCTGTAAGCCTGATGTATTTAATGAAACTCGGTCCAGAATAATTAATTCTTTAATGAAACGAAACTTCATTATGCACCGTTATCGATTCGTTCTCGATGACTTGTAAAAACATATAGATCTACATCAATGATAAAAATGACTCGTATATGAAATTGAAATTTTAATCGAATGCATATTCCAGTACTCAATGCAACGTCTTTTATTTTCCTGCTTTCAGAGAGTGATGTAAAAGACGATCGCCTAAACGGCTGCGGTTCAAAGGACCTAGAGCTCGCACGTAAGTACACCACACCAACGAGAAAATTCCGTCTCGATCGTCGAGTAATTCAAATCGTTAACCCAACAAACCCGTTTATTTCCCAGGCATTGGATCAAAGGGCAAGACCCTTGATCCCGAAAAAGCACCAGACAAAGCTCACATTAAAGCTGACTTCGAGCAGGCAATCGAACTAACCGGTAAGTCCTAATCTCGTGTGCATAACACTAAGTACGTATACATATAAAAAGGCAGCATGTGAATCAAAACTCGAGTTACGCAGACGGAACACAAATAATCGGGGGACGGATATATATATAACGTAAGGGGAAAAAACCCAGTCAAAATACATATGATATTTTTCGATGGCTCCTCGCGACAAACATCCATTGAGTCACGCTCGCGAAACACGGCCCGGTATCCTACAACATTAAGCTGCACACGCCGCGCGCTAAAAACTCTTGTCACGCACCATTCGGCTCCCGTCTAATCAGTCATATACTTACACACGTGTGTGTGTGTGTCTGTGTGCGAAGCGTCACTGTACGACTACGAGAGCGACTTTCAATGCATATATTTGAGCGATCGCGTCTGTTTTTCACTTGTAGCGCGCGCGCGATACATTCCTCCGTCATGTGATCCGATTTATAAATTTCCGCTCCGTCGTTCGCAAACATCGAAAACAACGAGACACACACGCGTATCGAGGAAAAGAAAAAAGTCGCACGGCCGAACTACATCGATAGTGGAATTTGGTTATATAAGGTATAGGATGTGAAATGAAAAGAAACGTTATGGGTGGCTCGTCTTTGCAGACTATGGCAAGTTCCACTACTTCCTGCTGGCGGTGTGCGGCTTCGTCAGCACGAGCGAGGAGATGGACGTAATATCTATGTCCTTCATCCTGCCGAGCGCACAATGTGACCTAAAGCTCGACACCCAGGCGAAAGGATGGCTCAACTCCATCATCTTCATCGGGATGATGGCGGGTGCCTATGCCTGGGGCTCGGTCGCCGACGCACTCGGCCGCCGTAAGGTCCTCATCGCCATCTCCTTCATGAACGCCCTCTGCATCGTCGCCTCCAGCTTCAGCCAGTCCTATGAACTCTTCATGTTCTTCCGTTTTCTCAACGGTGCCGCGTAAGTATCTCCCTCGTTACCGAATACATTTTTTTAGGAAACGTGTTCCCATTGTAATATACTTTCTTCGAATTAATACCGAGTGTATCAAAATTACTGTTACAATGATTCTTTGATTACATTCGCTTTACCTTAACTCGCGTAATAAATTTTCAATCTTATTTTGATAAAATCAATTAACATTAATAAATACTATTAATCGACGAAAGAAATCTTTCCTAATATTCATTTTTGAATGTTGTTGAAACTGTAAGTGTAGATTTAATTGCAAGACTAGATTAGCCGATGAGATGTTTTTTTAAAGGATTCGGCGCACAAAAGAGATCAATTATATTCAAGAAAATTCGGATAGAAGATGTGATTCGGAATTCTATCGGGAAATCTCGTGTGAAATAAGTTATCGAAACGTCATAGACGATAAAAAGGTTGTATTGAGGAAAATGGAGCCACATCTGTATACTCGTACGCTTGAGTGACTAGAACTATCAGTTTTTCGAATCTTTAGCTTATTTTGTTTGATAAAAAGGAACTTCTTACTTATGTGATTCCACTCAAGAATCGAAAAACTAATCATAAATACACCATCGAACGCTATTTACTATTTGCAAGTCCAATAAAGAAGAGATAATATCCCATCGATGCATGAAATATTCAATCGAATAACGATCGTTTAATCGCGTATCAAATTGATCATCCCACCTCGCGTGAGTCGTGCGAAATCAGTCGTTGTAACGCAATAATACACAGCACATCCCAGGATCGAGACGTTTTTGTCCAGGGACACCCGCGTAAAATTACGCTTACATATATCCAAGAACGCGATAATCATTCCTTTTTTTTTTGCCGACGATCGGCATCGGACAGTTCTGCAAGATCAATATTTATAATGCGGACGAGGAAGTCCAATAGAGAAAAGTCATTGGCTCTAAAAAAAAATATATATATGCACGGTTGGGAAAATACGGTTGGAAAAGTCGGATACAGTTGTTGATTAAAGACGTTTTTTTTTGGTTTTGCAGCCTCGGCGGTAGTGGACCGGTGATCTGGTCGTACTTTGCAGAGTTCCAGCCCAAATCGAAACGGGGCTCGATGTTGTCGTTCATGGCGGCCTTCTGGACCTTGGGCAACCTCTTCGTGGCTGGTGAGCTTATCCTTTTCTCCTTTACCCTTACGAACGTTACTTGCACTTTTCCTTTTCTTTCGCTGTATTTCTAATTGAATTTTGTTTTTTTTCTTTTACTTGTTATCGGAATTTGTCGGCGTACTTTTTTGTCGATACTAAAAATTTATTATTTCTTCACGAGTTTCTCGTGGGAAAACGTTCCGCAACGTTTAACAATTGACTAATTTAGCGATTTCCGAGATGTTGTAAAATCACTTTTATGGCAGGGTTTAAGATGCTAATGGCAACGGCTATCAAAGCCAATTAGTATCCAATTATTTTCATTGAACTTGTCTATTAGAAGATTATTGCGTAACGAAATTGCCATCGATTAATCGTCTATAACGATTCAAGTATATTCATTCGATAACTCGAAACAAATATCCACCAACTTTTATGGTTTATTTTTCGAGCTGAAAAGTGAAAAAAAAAAAAAATTGTACAACCGACGTTGTTAATAATGTTGTTGTGTAAAAATAGGACTCGCTTGGCTGATAATCCCAACGGACATCGGCGTAAAAAGCGCGTCATTCACGTACAACTCATGGCGAATCTTCCTGCTGATCTGCGCTGTTCCCTCCTTCATCGTGGCGGGGCTGTTATTGCTGCTCCCCGAATCCCCCAAGTACCTACTCTCCCGCGGAAGATACGACGAGGCCCTAGACATCTTCCGCGGCATCTACGCCACCAATACTGGCAAACCACGCGATACCTATACGGTATACCTTACATACACGTTACCTTTCTTTTTTTTCCTTCCATCGCTATTATCGTTTCGTTACACCGCAAAACTGATTCGCCGCAGGTAAAGGAACTGATCCTCGACGACTTCCAAGTCCACGAGCCAGTGAAGCCCGGCACCCCGGAAAAGAACAAGTACAAGGTGATGCTGGGCGACATAATGGACAACAGCCGTCAGCTGTTCGTCACGCCTATACTGCGCTTCACCATCATCTCCATCATCATCAATTTCACCTTCCACATCGGCTACTACGGCCTGATGATGTGGTTCCCGGAGCTGTTCAATCGTTTCGACGAGTTCGCACGTGAGAATCCGGGCCAGTCGGCCAGTGTCTGCGAGGTAACCCATTACGTCGTAAGCAAGGGCTCGCACAGCGACGAGAACTTCTGCACCGACAAGATAGGCGCCTCCGTATTCATGGAGTCCCTCATAACCGTCGCCTCGGCCATACCGGCCAATATTCTCGCGGTCCTCGGCATGGATCGACTCGGACGCAAGTTCTTCTTAGGTAAGCCGCGATTCTTCTTTAGCTTCCTTTCTGTACTGTACCAATTTCGCAGCATCGAGATTATATTCGATGTACCTATAACGTGTTTTGTCGCTTCAGTTTTCAGTACATTGTCGTCGGGCGCGTGCTCGATCGGACTGTACTTCGTGTACAACAAGGTCCAAAATGTGATAGTCTCGGCGTTCTTCAGCGGCGTGATAAGCTGCGGCAACGCGGCGCTGGACTGCCTCATCACCGAAGTCTTTCCCACGAATCTGCGCGCCACCGGTATAGCCATATCGATGGTGGCCGCGCGACTCGGCGGCATCATCGGCAACATCGTCATAGCCCAGCTGCTCGACCTGTACTGTCCTGCGCCCACTTTCATCGTCGCCGCACTTCTCATCGGTCGGTACTTATATACCTAGATCGGTATTACATCTCTTTCGATCGATTTCGATCGATTTCGATCATTAACACCCACTGTTTCTTTTCTTTTTCTCTTCGTTTTAGGCGGTGGTCTGCTATGCCTATTCTTACCGAATACGACGCGCGAACCACTTTCTTGACAGCGCCGCGAGATAGCGGATGAAGGAGCACCAATGCTGTCGAACGAGTCTCACGTCCAGTCTCATTTCCGATGCGGCTCGGTGCGCTGCTCCTGCTGCCGTCACGAAGCCGAAGAGGAACGACTAGACGTTTTTATAGTTTTTAGACAAACAAACAAACACACACAAACACACACACAGACACGGCGAATAATTTTTTTGTATCATCCGCGCAGCTTTTATTATCGTTCTACTACCCCTTCTACCTTCGAGATTTTTATTTACATCGTCAAGGAAAACGAAAAAGGAAAATCATTTTTAACGCAGGCTATTGTAACGATAGCTTGGCTTGTTTTAATATGAAAATGCAATCGAAAAGTTACCAAACTACGTTTTTAAACGAATCGAGTGTATAAATGAATGGATATATTCTTTTGAGTCGTCTGCTTTTGTTATCCGAGTTTAATTAACTTTAATGAACGTCAAGTTTGTTATGATTATAGGATGATCGTTGCTACGAATAAGTTATAATTTGATTTTACCAAATAAAAAAAAAATTACATTTTCTTTTTTCTAGTTAAGTTACAATAGCACCTATATAATTGTTTTTTTTTCTTTAGCTACGTACCGTAAGAGCCATAACGTTGAAATTATAATTTATTTTATCGTTAAACGATTTCTATTTCATACCGTTTAATTGGATTATTAATTAAATTTATCAATAGACATTCATTATCAATAATAATTTAGACATAATTTATCAATACATTCTGATTGTACAATGAATATTTAAATGAAACCAAAGAGGCAAAGTAAAAACGTATTTTCTAATATCTGGTATTTCAATTGTACACGTTGCAACAATTATAAAACTTTTCGAAAGTATAAATTTATTTAAACCTTTGTGAAAAATTATTTAAAGGCGAGTATTGTTGTAAACCGCCGTCTGATTCCATCTATCGATATGTAATTCATACACATACGTTACTGTACTTTTTATTATATTAATTCGTTTTGTTTTTTTTGTGCTATTAATTGACTTTTTTAAGCTGTGCGATGAATAACTATGCGTATTATACTCAAAATATACAAGCAATTCAATGTCCAATGTAGATTACAAGTGAATATGAATTTCATTACATATCTTAGATCGACAGGTTGTTGTCATTTGTCTATTCTTATTAAGATTACTTTTTTTTTTATCATTTTTAATTTCTGAACGCTTCGATGCATTTTCCTTTACGTACAAAGAGAAGAAACGGTTTAAGAGATGAGTAACAGGCATATACACAAGTGTATATGAGATCATTAATTTTAAACACTGAAACGAAGTATTATGTTACATTCGAGTCTCGCGTAGAAACTTTAATCGAGACTGTGCACACATTTACGTGCGCAGGCTTATTAAAACTATTTTATAGAATGTAAAATAATTGTTATCGTTAAAAATTTGTAGTTACCTTGTAAGATGTTAATGTTTTGCAGTAAATAAAAGAATGAATTAACGAAAGAATAAGGATCCGCAGTAAGGTCAAACTTGCTCACTTAAAATAGTTAAATATATATGTATAATTGCACAAATTTGTACTCATTCTTAGAATACTCAATTGAAAATAAAATGAAAGACTTCCACAGTCGAAAATGCACAGTTAAACTGCCTTAATTTATCACACCAAAGAACTAACAATTGTAAATAAAATTTTCCAAGAGAAGACATTTTAATAAGTATAAATTAATCAAATCATTCAAGAGTATGAAGTTTGAAGAATTACTATTTTGAAATAAGAGTTTTATTTCTCAAATTATTATTTATCCTATTATATAAGAATTGTTAAAAGATGATCATTAATGGACTTATCAAAAATAAATAAGTAATAAAAACAGACTTAGAGAACAATGTAAATTTTATTATTCCCAAATACATTCGATCTTGCAGTAGGTACCTCAAACTTATTCCCTCATCATCTTCTCCTTTTGACGAGCAAGCTTCTTTTTGCTCAGCTTCTTTTTGGAAGGCTCTTCCTCCGTCGCTTTGGCGACAACGTCTTCTTTCTCAGTCAATATCACTTCGATGTGGCATGGAGAGCTCATGTAAGCTAAAATAATTAAAAAATTTCCAATTAATTTCTAAAACTAATTCATGATTAAGCTTGTAATATTCAAGAGAAATAATTACAGCTAAATTGTCTTCATATATTTTAAAAGTAAATATAATTTAATGCAAATAAAGTAAATAAACTTCGATGCTTTATGAATAAAAATTAAAAATATGATTTCAGTTTAGTACTTTGCTATTTTTTAGATAATTCAAAAGTTGAATAAAATAAATACTCCAGTACATAAATACTCATTTTTCAAAAATTATTTAAAATTTAAATAAATTTATCCTTTTGAAAGAATATTGAAGTGAATGACATTATCTATATTATTAATAAAATAATGTATATAATTTTATACTATTAACAATTAATTAAAGGGTCAGATTCTTACAACAGTATCATATACTTGGAATCATAAATTTAGTAGTGTATCAATTATAGTTTTACTTGTTTAAAATAAATATTTTCCTTACAAGAAAATTAATATTCCTGCACTTTTTATCAGTTTGCTAAGAACATTAACTATAGTTCAAAATACTTACGGTTGATGCGACCGTGGGCTCTGTATGTCCTTCTTCGAAGGCAAGGTGCTTGGTTTACTTGTATGTGTTCAATAACCAGTCTGTCTACTTCAAGCCCCCTGAGGTCAGCGTTGCTTTCTGCATTCTTCAGAAGTTGAAGCAAGAATTCTGCAGACTTTTTTGGCCACCGACCTGTACAATTTTAATTTAATGTTAACTGCATGAAATAATAAATTAAATATGCAGATTATTTTTTTGATTATTACTAGTTATACTGTTGATACTTTACACTATTATAGTTATTTAAAATAATTGGTTGTACAAAATTAAAGCTTTTAATTTATTTATACAATATAACATCAGTCAGAATGTTTCGAAAAATATAAAACTAAAAATTAGCTTAAATTTGTTCACTTTTTTATCCTTATTTTAAAGTGTTATTAATACTAGTTTACATTACTTTTTACTTTACAATTTTTTTTTTCTATATATTTTCTTCTTTTTAAAAACTATTTAATAAGCATTATAAAAGAAAAAACTTACCCTGGGTCGTGCCAAACTGTTTAGCTTGAGCACACCTTCCAACACCGCCATTAAACCTCCTGAAGGGAACACACTCTTTGAATTCCACAACGTTTTTCAAGTATTTTTGTGCCCTTCTCAGGGACATGTTCTTGATGGCTCGTGCCGTCTCATGAGTGTTCTAAAAACAAAAATCACAATTCATTCAATATATCGCCTATTATATTAAAATATTAGTTATAATTATAGATTTTAAATGATACTACAGAGGTGCACAGGCTGACACTGATGTCATTGAATAAAAACAAATCTTGAAAAGAGTATGGCTTTAAATCAACAACAATGATAAAAATACAACAATTAATAATCAATCAAAATAATTTTACAATTTTTGTTAACGTTAAACTTTGTATAATTAAAATATAATTAAACAGTATTAGATGTACTTGGATGTAATTTTATCTAATAAGTTCTAAAATTCTGTTTTTTTTACATATAATTGCATTTGAATATAAAGTATAATAACTATAAACAACTTTATATTCACTTAAATAACGAATAAAGACTAGTACTTTTGAATAAAGAACAAGAATAATATTTTTATGAAAAATTGCATGCTTTAACATGCACAAGTCAGTTTTAAAAATTTCAAAGTCATTTCTTATTTCATTTATACACAAACAACATAAACTTATTAACTAAAACGGATTTCAAATAAGAAAAACATTGAACAACATCTGTGTAATTTCAAATTCTTTCTTTTCTACTTCTTTCTAGGTTAGGTATAAAAATTCTGGAGTTAAGCATTTGTTTACATGCAACAGTTTTGATTCAACAAACAACTGCGATTCCGATTGTCGAAAAACTTGTTGTGGATAAATTTAGATCAAAGATTGCTTTCATCATGCAAATCCTCAACTGAACACATTGTTTATAACGATTCAAATACCATGACTTACCTTGAAGTGCACTCGGAGGTTGGAGCCGCGCGCCTTGCACGACTTAACCGCATTCGAAGCTTCATGTGAGTATCGGCCCATTTTATCCTATAAAACAAAAGTGCAAATTCTCAGAACGTTGTTTTCTATTAAACTAAATATCACACGCGGTAAAACATTTGTCAGATTAGGGAAACACGACACAGGTAAGATGAGCGAACGGCAGAAGACGTCACGCGATTTCGTGAGTCGTTTTTCGAGTTAATACGTTGACGAGACCAAGAAATGTCGCCATAAACTGATAAAACGACGTCGCGAATCATTGATCAAACCGCAATTTTTTAATTTGGAAAGTTTTTAATGCCGATGTTAACGGATTCGCGAAACATCTAAACAAGGTTATACCATACCTCTTCGGGAAGCCGAGATCGAAAAGAAAAAGGCTAGGACGGAAGCAGGCGCGCACGGCCAACTTCCTTTCTGTGCTCGTGGTGGTGGCAGCACGTACTGGCGTACCACGTGACTAGGCTTTTAAATCCCTGTGGTGAAAAAGATCATACCTACTTGTTGATGATTTTTCGATTATTATTCTTGTTCAAATTAAAAATAAAATTAGAGTTGATCAAAAAATTGAAATTTAGTATTATTAAGTACTAATTGCTTTATTGTATTTTATTTTCAACAGAAAATGAACTCAAATGATTAATTTTAATACTAGTATCTTAAAACGACAATGATATCGACTCTATCAATATCGTCTCTGTCATACAATAATTTTGTAAAATTGAAAGACATTTTTTGGATGCAACACCAATATAGCATTCATAGAAAAAGGTACTCAATCTATTACAAATGTAATATATGAATTGAGAAGGGTTTTCAAAAGTTTAATGTATACTTAAAATCATAAACCAGAATTGTTATTATACAAATTTATTTATTTATTTATTTTAGACGTCACATAAACTGACTCTTGAATACCTATCAGTCTATTCAATAAAGTTCATAAACATTCGAACTGTTTCTATATAAAGTCATTCTCACCCATACTTTAAAAGAAATACAAAATCTCATTAACAATATACTTTTATACATTAAAATCTTACAATTGTACAAAATACAAAACGAGATATAAATTTCGTAGTTATAAGGATCGAAGTTATTTTGTTTCATTATCGTTGAAATAATCAATGCAGGTAAACAACAGTGTTGGGGGCAATAGGCTACCACTTTTTTATTTTTATTAAAAATGAGATCTTGGCAGATCTATTCTAAAATTGACTTTAGTCAACCGAAGATCATTAAAAATTTTGGTAAAATGTATCAATCATTATTACCAGTTAAAATACGTAATAGAATAAAAAATTGTAAAAGCTAAAAATTACAGATTAAAAAAAATTTATAGTACATTGTTATCTCTTTGGAAGAGAGCGGATTCGGAAGAACTCTATTATCGATGGCGGGCATTACATTAGTAAGTTCTGACTGAGAGCATCAGTGCCTTATTAAATAAAAGCGCTTCTATTAACTATAATGTGTAGGCACTTGAACAAATTCGAGCAATTAGATTTGTACATGAGATTTTATACAATATTCCATCCATTAGAATATTGTAAAATATTGTTTAATCCATTATAATACTGTTGTTATTACATGACATTAAACATTATTTCCGGTTTCGCTTTTTTTTTTAATAAAAAATAAAAAATTACACTTTAAATTGACTTTAATTTTTACTAATTTATGGTCGATAAAAAAATATGTAAAGATCTAATTCACCTTTTAAACGATCAGTTACTCGAATTTGGATATTTGAGCTCTGTGCAGCACTTAATCTTAAACAGTTAGTCAAGCTAAGCTTAATTTTTTTATTTAAATTTTTATAGATAAGATGCATGCAAGTAATATGGCCATTTTCAGAAACTTAATTATCCAATAAAAATAAACATTGAGGTATTGGAGTTATTACTGCTTTACGTATAGTTTATTTAATATTTTTTTTAACATTAATTAATGTACTTTAAAAAAAATTTCGTTTTTTACAATACTCTATAAAATATATAAAAAAATCTATCCCTAAAAATATTTTATACTATAATGAAGCAATTTCATTTTTATTACGAAATATATATACTTTGATCTTAAAAGGCCATATTTCCTACAAATATGCAAGTACTAAAATTTCTTATTAGATACATAAAATATCACTGAAAAGAATAAGTAAAATACGTAAATGATATTTCAATTTCTTTTATACTTAAGCTGAAATTAAGTATCTTTTTTTAAAAGAAACTGGATAGCGTTCATAAAATTATAGACTTATGACACTATCATTACTGTTAAAAATGCTAGTACAACAACCATGTAACTTTGCGCATTTGGAACAAACGGTAGGGATCACGGTACAGAATTATTGGCAATTCTGTGCGGATACATGTAGGTTGGTATTTTCCATTGGGGTCATATTTGCATTCTGTATCATAAGTTTGCATTGTTGGAAGTATCTTAAGTATTAGGGCAGTACATTTATATTACAGTTTTCATGATAACTAAAGCTTAGCTAACTCTTTAATAGCTGCCCAGGTATGATCTACCTTCTTAAAATTCTCTAAACTGTTAACAATAAAACTTTTATTTTTCGCTTTCTTTTGATTACTTATTACTTGCTGTATACATTGGATTTTTGAAGGTCGATGTTGCTTGTTTGTAAATTGGATTTTCACTCTGTAACACAAAAATTATTATTGAAATATCATAGACTCTGTAATTATTTAATTTGTGTTTATAAATAATACTCACAGCATCCCACTTGGCCATCACACGTTCCTTCTCAAATCTAGCAAATTCTCTTCTGTCGTGTATAGTCGTTAAAAGTTTCCATAGTAAAAGTAGCGCCAATCCAATTAATACCACAGCCGCAATAACACCTAGTACGATACCCAGCACGTAAACTTGCGGTGGGCATTCCCTCTGTTTTTGCACCTTAAGCTGTAGCTTATTAGCGGTGATATTGTGGTAATAAGCGAAGTAATACTTGCAATCCTGTTCATCATAACCGTGACAGCCAATTTCTTCCTTATCCACGTCGACTTCGAGCGTCTCCACGATTTCGTAATCAAAGACCGTGCAGGTCCTATTACACTCCTCTTCTGTCAAATTTCCAAGCTTGAAGGCATTACAAAGCACGCAAGGTTTCAGCTCCTCGCATCGATTGGGACAGCTACGACAGACGTGACAGTACTGACCCGTATAGCGATGCTCGCCTTCTACGTTGCACTTGCATTTACCACACTCGCAGACACCCTGGGTATAAGATTTACATTATATTAATAATGAATATTTCCAATTTAGCGCTAAATTGTTTGAGCTTCGGAGTTCTTAACTTACACGTCCAAAACATTCAACTCCGTTTAGATAACACGCGTCCTTGTTCGTACTACACTCACAGGCTTTGCCAGACCAGCCAGGATTGCACTCGCAGGCACCGCATACGCACTTTCCATTCTTTCCAGAACATAATTCCTTATTTCGTCGATCACATGAAAAATTGTCGCATTCACAATATTGTCCCCAAACAGACTGCAAGTTATAAACAAATTTCAAGATTTCATAATATTTTTAATCTTTTTATATCAATTAACTATAAAGAATTTTTTAGCTGCTTTCAAATCATAGAACTATTTCAATAAAATTGATTCTGTTCTATATTGATATTCATTGCTACAAATTAATATCATAAATTGCCTTAAACGTAAAAACTAAAAGGCATAAATGTAAAAGTTAATTAGTAGCATCATCAAGCTGGAAGTAATAAAATTATGAAACTGACCTCTTCGGGATCATCTCTGACGTGGCAGTTACAAACGTTGCACTCGCAGCTGCCTCTACCGCTGCAATCGTAAGTAGAGCTGTTGTCCGGGCGGCAAGCAAACTCGTTTATGTTATTTTGACCGCGATCGTTTGCGCTGCACTCACACTGCTTCCCAAAGTAGCCGTCATAACAAGAGCAGATGCCGCAGCTGAGATCACCGTGGGTATCGCACTTGATTGAGTTTGCCTCGAATCCCTTATCGGTCAAGTCACCCCGTTCGCACTCACAATCGCATAGCATTTCCAGATTCACCGTCAGCGACTCATTTATTCCGACCTTAAGTCAATTGAAATATCATTGTTATAAAAATTTGCTTTTAAAAAAATATACTGTTCTATATTTTTTTATGGAAATAATGAAAGTTTATATAGTTTTATTTCAAGGATTCTCACCGGGTAAATTAAAAACTTCTGATTCCATTCCGAACGATTTTCGGGACAAGCTGGCACTTCGACTTCTACTGTGAACTCGACTTTGTTACCAACTTTAAGACCGTCACATTCATTAGTTTCGATTAGAGATCCATCTCCAAGACACTTTGAATAGTATCTTAGTTTGACGTAATTGCTCGCTGTATCTTTCATTTCGATAGAACTCGAAATTGCATTATACTGATCGCGAACCAAGTCGACGATATTACTGGAGTCGTCACTTAATTGAGCCGCATACGAACCTTGAATATGCTTTGTCAGATTGGAATAAATCCTTATCTGCTCTTCTGTCACAGCCCAGATGATATTCACTGAGTTCTCCTTGACCTAAAATAAATATACTTCAATGTAATAAGTAGTGTAAAGAAAATCGAAACAATTTTTCAACAACATTTAATATTGCATCAATTGAATCAATGTTTTCGTCCAAAGAATAACTTTAAGTAAAAAATAAATCAATTATTGGTGTATAATCCTACCTTAAGATTGATTTGTGAGATGCTGGGATAATCCTGGAGGGTCGAGTGAGTATACAGTCCAGATTTGTCTAAATGACAGGAGCCATCATTAGGTTTAACAATGCCGCCCAATTTACCATCACCCGCGTAGTGGAAGCTGGCATCAGTTGAGAATAGTAAAAGTTTACGGGCCTTTTCGCGCCAGCCGATCTCATCTCTGCATACGATTGCTTGCATTATTGCGTCAAAACCGCCTTCTGGTGCATCCAAGTTACCCGAAACAGGTGCGTCTTGTACTTCAGTCTAGGGAAAAGATCTTATAAAACTTCGAATTTCATTTTACACATTAAATAGAAGTAAGAAAACTTCAAAGATATAAAAAAATTTTTTATGTTATATTCGTAATATTTACCGCAAATTGACTAGTATTTTGGGATAGTGGCATATGATTTCTATACCCGTATGGGGCAGCGCAACCATCGCAAGGTTCTACTAGACTGCAATTTAAAAATTAATTGCATTAATGATTTATGAAATGTTTATATTATATTTTTAAAAAATATTGTTGTATAATTCTACTCACGCCTTTGGTACCATGCTAACATAAGGCATTACAACTTTGTCCACAAAGCTACCAAAACCCAAACGGAAGTTGCTTGTGATATTACTCATACTTTCAACAAGGAGTTGTCCCAAGTCTGATAACTTTTGCTTATCATCCTTCATAGAATTACTTAAGTCCATAAGATAGTACAAATCTACAGGATAGTCTTCTGCTTGTGCGTATTCAATTTTAATTTTTTGAATTTCATCTATAATTTTAAAATATGCCGTATTGTATTTTATGTCAAATAAATTATTTAAATTATTTTCATTAAAATTTTCAAGTTTTGTTAAAATAAAGCTGTACTTATATACATTTAATTATCTTAACTATATACATTTAATAGTTATTAAACTGAAATTTGCTTACTTATTCTGAGTTTTAAACTAACTTCTTGTGGGTAAAGCTGCACAGCTTCTTGTTTACTACTACTACTGCTGCTGCTACTGCTACTGCTACTACTACTTATTGATGATTGACTTCTTGATTCACTGTCGACATTTCCACTTGATGATGTCTGTTCTGATTCAATTTCTTTTAATCCTGTGACAGAGCTGTAACTTCCTTTTGTCAGTTCCTTGTATCTTACTTTAATGTATTCGTTATCTGGATTGAATGTATAATTATCTGGACATTGTTGAGATATCCTTAAATTTACATGCGGAAGAAAACATCGTTTGTCATCAAATCCCTGTACAATAAAAGAAAAAATGAATTAATAGAATATATTTTTTATTATACTAAAGATTTAGGAAACTATAAAATTTACAGGCATTGAACACCAAGCACAGCTTGGTGTCTGGATGCAGTCATGACATGTCTGCTTGCTAATACAAGCATTTGATCCAGTTGGTTTGTTGTCTGATGAAGAATTTGCAGCCAAATTGGTTGTGGTCCATGTTAGTAGCAATAATGTTAAGCTCAACTTCCAGGTGCCAATCATCTCTATAAATAAAAATATATGATATACTAATAATCAAATATTTATAGTAAATCAGTTAATGTAAAATACATTAAAATAAAATTTCAAATTTATTTCAAATTTCAAATACTGAAGTAGTACTTAAAACATTGCTCACAATAAAACTTATGTTAACCATTTGATCGACACTAAATGTAATTTTTGATGCAACAGTATTCTAATAGATTCTGACAGGTTACAGTTAAAGAAACTAAAATTTAAAAAATTTATTTTATCAAGAGCTTTTTTTTCAATTAATTAAACTATAATAACAATTAGAAGTAAATTTATTTTAATGATATAAAAGTTTTATAAAATTGCATTTTAAAATTTTAAGTTAATAAGGTACAGAGAAATATGTCATACAAAAAAAATTATGTCATTTAGTCATCATGTATACAAGGAAATTTTAAGATTAAACTATTTAAGTAATCCCTTATCAGTACATATGTTATGAACACTACAATCTCATAATTGCAGTGTTGCAATTCTTTCTCTTAATAATTTGCATAATGCAGAATATTTGTGATAAAAGTTATAGAATATGTACAAAGCAAGGGTTTGAATCATAATTATGCATGTATACATCACAGACATTGTAAACAGTTTTATTCGTTTATCATAATACAGTAAATAAATAGAAAATGTAACACCTACATTCAAAACTAAAATGAAATGTGTTTGCCCTGAGTAATTTGAAATCCAATACTTTAATTAAAACAGATAATAAAAATTAATTTTTTACACCTTGAATTATAGTAGAATAATATTAAATTTCTGTTATGCAAACCACTGAGTGAAATATAGAAACATGTTTTGTTTACTCTTTATCAGTATTAAAAATAATAGCTTTGTTCAAATTATTTAACTTTATTTTTATTAGCGATAATTTATTATCAACATTATACTTAAAATATAATATTGCTGGTAAATATAGAAAATAATATTAATAATTAGAAATATCATGTAAGATTTAAAAATTATATTCTATATAGTTAATAGAGTGACTCAGATTTCCTTGGAATATTCCAGATGGGGCTTTTGAATTATATTCTTACAGCATCCATGCAATAAGAAGATAAAGTACTTGAGCATGTTTTTGCACTCAAATGGAAAAAAAGATCAAAGAAGATCATATTAAAAACAAAAATGTAGTTAGAAAGAGCCATTCTAAATGAAGATGAGATATTAATACAGAAATCTTAACAAACAGGTTTCAAGTAGTCTGAAAACCAAAAATAGCTTACAACCAGAACATCCAGCAATAACCACATATTACTATAGGCTCTTAAATACTTTCTCAAAACAAGTCATTGTCTGATCCAACCACCTATACTTAAGTTTAGCATTGGTTTGATATTTGAACACATTCAAAAAATATTGAATCAGAAATGAGTTTAGTTAACAAATTATGGATTAAAAATATGTTATTTTTCTGTAAGCCAAATAAAAAAAATTTGAAAAGTTATGGGCATGTTATAATAAACTTTAAATAAAACTTTTATTAAATTTGGCCATGGGCTGTTTTTTGATTTTTTAAACTAAATTCAATTTTGTTTCTTTTAATTAAAATCTAATTTACACAAAAATGGTTGAAATAAAATAAGTAACAAATTTTCTTGATAGATGTAATTTTTAAACTCCTTTTTACAATACTGAACTTTACTCCACAGAAAAATGAATGTCAAATTTAACTTTAAAACGATTCAATTCTACGACGAACTCGCATCATGAACTTTGCACTTCAGTTATTTTCAAACTCACTTGTACCTATATGCTCATCGATATTCAAGGACTAAAACCCATTGAAAAAAAGGGTTCAGCGAACCGAAGATTGTACAGTATATGTATAGACAGTCGCTATAAAAGCATTCCTCCCGCACACTCTTCGTGCGCACGTTGTTTTAAGTATATATAAGTAAGCTGAGTAAGTAAGTTATAGCTGAACGATAAAAGGCTGAATAACAACCCGCAGGAAAAACTTGCTGCATGTCACACGACTACATTCTCAAGACGATGCCGTCATCGTTATAAAAATTCGCGGGACATATTGTGCACATTCGTATTCAGACGGCAATGAACCAAAAGTACGCCTCGCCCGGTCACATTTTAAAATGTTTAAGAAGCACATAAAGTTATAATGCATTGTAGCTCCAAAAAATCGAAACTTATAAATTAATAATCCCACGTATGTGCAGTTTTGAAAGCGGGGGTGGAGAGGTAGGTATATGATGGGCTGTGCCTGAAAGACACTGTGCACTCTCGTATCCTTACTTCCTGTTTGCAGGCGACGGCGTCGTCGCTCTCTGGATGAATTACGTTCAGCTGACCGATGCTTCCTCGTACACAACTTCTCCAGCAGTATAACTCTGCTCTCCTTCCTCTGCTTTTCTTTCTCACTTTTCGCACAGCATCACACTCGCGACTTTTCCCTTTTACCTCGTGGCCGGATCACCGTGGAAAGAGACAGTGGTTATATTGGTGGCGGACAATCGTCGCGCACTGCCGACGTCGACTCGAGGTCGACGAGAACCGATATTTACGATGACAACACGGCGACACGGCGGCCACCAGTGGCGACTGAACGGAGCCAGGCTAACGGCTGGCCAAGCCTGCAAGTGCAGTCGTTATAGGGAAAAGAGATAAAAAAATTTAGGTGCAGCGCCACACGAGATCGAGGACCGTCCCGCGCGTGAAGGAGAGACGACCGATAAAGAAGGTTTCTGTGTTAGGATTCTGTGCTCGCGGCTCGTCTCTTATCATTTATCTGCGATAGTGGTTGGACTAAATGGTTAGTGCGTGGGCGCGGGCCGCGGACCGCCGCAACGTTCTTCATTTATCCAGTCGAAGGAAAAAAGGGGACACTTGTTATAAACTTGTTGGCTTAAAAATTTGACATTGCTTTGTATAGTTAGAATACTAAATTGATTTTCAACCATATAAAATTTTAGAAGACAAATTTTTTTATATTTTTACGAAATTTCTTTTTACTTATATTATAATAAATATATAAGTTCATTTATTCGATCCTTTTGATTACTTATAATGAAATAAAATGCGTCTTCTCGTTTTATCGTATACTTATCGTTATTTAATTTACTGAGTTTTTAAATCTTTTTTATATGTCCTTATTTTCGATCACCACGAAAAATCCGGATCGTGATTACATAAAAATATCTGTACCTACTAAATCAAAATTTGCTTCTTTTTTTGTAGAGTTTGAATTATAAAATATCTCATTCAAATTACGCGCCCTTTTGCTAGTAATTTGGCTACTTGTAGAATACATCAGCTGCAGGCTGCTGAATGCAGCTGATAAACCACGGCCGCACGACATAGAGGTGCGTTTGCAACAAAACTTCACTCGCGATAAGTAGGTACCTATCCCCATTTCCATGCAACTTGCGAGCGAAAGCCATATATATAGAGATATATGCGCTCACTGCTCAGTGAATAGCTTGTCGCTGTCCTTGTCTTTGCGAGACTAGAATCCCGGGAAGAGTCCGTGGGTAACCTTCCCTCACGGTGGCTGGAGTTCCGCGTAAAAAATAAATAATACTTACGCGACTTGAGATGTCAATGAGTTGTCGGTGCAACGGGGCGTGAGAGGTGGTGAGTCAGCGCATGAGGGAGGTGCGGCGGCTGTAACTTAATTTTATTCGCTTGGCTCCTCGCGATTCTGTGCGTGCAGTACTGTGCGATTCCTATTCGAATATTATTCAGAAATCGATCGATATCTTATCTCCTCTCTCTAGTCGCGCTATCGCCCTCTTGAACTCCCGTCAGTCTCTCTGTCTCGCTCCTCACCTCGTATATACCCGGGAGCAGCAACCCTTGCTGAATTGCTTTCGTAAAAGTGCACAAGTTTTTAGTTTTTTACGCTTTGCTCCGAAAAGTCGGAATGCTCGCTGTGTGATCGATGAGGATTTGAGAAGACGTTGATAGAGGATCGTATACATGTACAATTGAGGTTTATTAGTTTTAAAGATAGTGAGTTTGGTGTGAATTAATTTTTTTCGGAGGTTTTTTGGTGTTTATTGCCGTGGACGACGAGTCACTGGGTAATATGTCGAAAAACAAGTTGAACTTGACTTTACCACCTGGTTCGATAGAACCTGCACCTGCGGTATCACCTTCGCCACCTGTACCACCTATACCAACCTATACGGAACCTCCAGTTATACCAGAGTATGAAGCTTTTCTATTTTAAATAATTATTAGAATTTCAAGTATTTCAAAAAATATTATCTTTATGAAGCAACTGTAATATTATAAATAGGCACAGGTAAACAATATCTTATTTTAGAAAATTATGTTTAAACTTATAAAATTGAACGTTAATTCTACTACTATTAAAAAGAGATTGTTCTTCATATTTTTTATTACTAGTATATATTTTTGTATTATAAAGATATCATTTTTAGTATTCAGCAATTCTAAGATTAATTTATTTCATAGGGAATCATAATTTTTTTAATTTTATAGTGGGGTAATGGGCAAAATGAGCATTGATGCCATTCAGGAAAGACTTGAAGAGCTAGGAATGGATGAGGAACAAAGGAAAAGATTAGAAAGCTTTTTAGGACAAAAAGAAAAAGTGGGTGAATTGTGTGATGAAGACTTCGAAAAACTTGGTGAATTAGGTGCCGGCAATGGTGGTGTAGTCATGAAAGTTAGACATAAAAAATATGGACTTATCATGGCAAGAAAGGTACATATTTCACATAAAAATATTTATATTTTTTAGATATTTTATTTTTCGCTATTTAATACAATACTGTAAGATTTTGTAAATTACAGTTTCAAAATTGTTTAAGCTTAACTGTTGTATTTAATTCGATGATTTTTATCAATGGAATTATAATCTTTTATACATCTTACTCAATGTATTTCTGTTCAAGTTACTTAATGTTTCAATATAGTTTGTTAGTTTCATTAAATCTTGAAAGTAATTTCAATGAGTTTTCTAAATACATTTAATTGGTTTCAGTTAATTCACTTAGAAGTTAAACCCGCTATTAAAAAGCAAATAATTAGGGAATTAAAAGTTCTCCATGAATGCAATTTCGCACACATTGTTGGTTTCTATGGTGCTTTCTACAGGTAACTTTACTTTTTCTTTTCATTTTTAATAACATAGTTATAGTTAATACTATTAAATAATAAATTGAAAATTATTACAGCGATGGAGAAATTAGTATATGTATGGAATATATGGATGGTGGATCATTAGATCTTATTTTGAAAAAAGCTGGACGAATACCAGAGCCTATATTAGGAACTATTACTTCAGCGGTAATTATTCACTTCCAACATAACACAATCTTTACATACTATTTTTCTTATTGTCAAGTTTAAATCTAATCTAATATCAAAATTAATACTAATAATAGGTTAATAATAAGTTTCTTTTTCAATGAAACCACCTGGATACAATCTTATCCATAATCTTCTTAATTCATCGTACGACCATAGAAAAAACCCAAGTGGTAAGCAAGGCCAATACCAAAACAAATCCAAAGGCATAGTCATCAATACTTTTTCTGTTCCTGGTACATACAACAGAATAGCAGTCAATATAGCCTCGAAAAAAAACGAAAAATTCAGTGTCCAGTTGCCCATCCCTTGTTGGAAAATGGAATTTTTCCTCGTCTTACACATTATCAAATCAATCATCTGTGTAATAACAATGGCCAAAAAGTATCCAGTTCTCGCTTCGTTTAGTAAATCCATTCGACTCTGGTAATCCCAAGTCTGTCCGTAAGAATCTTCAAGATCGTCTATTGCTCGATTCTCCCATGCGACTCGACGACCGAACAGATCGGTTGGCAAAAATCCGTGATACATCAGAATGCAAAAATAAGTGTAGAAACCAGCCAGCGCTTGAGTCATGCCGATCTGCCCATAAGTCATGGAGATCAATCTCTTGTTCACAAGTTTGTCATACCGAGGATTCCTCGGAGCTCTGCGCATTATGTCCGACTCAGCCTTTTCGTAGGCCAAAGCTATTGCTGGTAGTAGATCTGTGCCGATATCGACGCACAAAACGAGTTCTATGACAAAAGGCAGCGGTATCCCTAATACTAAGCTGGCCAACATTGGCAGCATTTCGGGAATGCTCGATGTCAGAGTGTAGGCTATGGATTTTTTTAGATTATCGAATATCAGTCTGCCTTCCTCAACTCCTGTTACTATAGAAGCGAAATTGTCATCGAGCAGTATCATATCCGCGGCATTTTTCGCTACATCCGAGCCGGTCATCCCCATCGCTATTCCGATGTCAGCTTTTCTTAATGCTGGAGAATCGTTCACTCCGTCACCTGTAATGGACAAATATTATTTCTATATTAAAAGTATGCAATTGAGGTCAAAATATTCAAATGAAGTGCAAAAAAGACAATTAACCTGTAACAGCAACGATTTCTCCGAGTCTCTGGCAGCTCTCCACAATGAGTACTTTCTGTTGAGGCGAGGTCCTAGCGAACACGATCTCCTCGTAGTTTCTTATGATGAAATCCAGTTCGGTCTCGTTCATGGTTCTCAACTCATTACCCGTGACTACTATCGCATCGTCGATAATCCCCGATTTAACCGAAAGTGCTCTCTCCCTGAATAACGTTCTCTCGTATCTGGTCTCGTGGCCCTCGCCGATAATTCCGACTTTTTTGGCGATGGCGATCGCGGTGACCGGATGATCGCCCGTTACCATGATCACCTTGATACCGGCGGTGCGACATTTGTGCACGGCATCGTGAACTGACGGCCGCGGCGGATCTATAAGACTGATGAGTCCGACGAATCTGTACCCGACTACTGGGAAATTGTAGTTCTCGGGACCATTTGTGTTGAACTCGTAATCCGAGTTGTAGGGATCGACTGGTGTCGGTATGCAAACAATGAAGTTTTACTATAATATAGGCGGCTCCGAGCAGCAACACACCAACTCCGGAGGCAATGCAAAAAGGTACCAACTCAGGAAAATAGGCAAAAACAAAAATAAGCAACAAGACACAATTATTGTTGTCTGTTTTATGTCTTTTTGCTATATACGATAAATCAGTTTTAATTTTATATTTAAAGCAAATATTTCTAATCATTCCTTTCTTTTTTTTTATGTGCTAATATTAAAGTAACGATGGGTTGCCAACTTAAATTAAAGTAAAAACATTGTTTCCGAGTTGGTACTTTCTTACCTATTTTTCTGAATTGGTATTCGTTTTCGCCTGTATTTCTGAGTTGGTACCGTTTTGCTTTCTCTCCGGAGTTGGTACGTTGTTGCTCGGAGCCGACGATATATACTTATATAGGTCGAATGATCCAAGTCATTTAATGTATAACCTGGCAGTACGTAGTCGCAGTAGGCCAATACTCTTTCACCCATATATCCCATCTCTGTGCACGCCTTCCTCGTAATCTCCAAATCTTCATGTACCAAATCTCTGGTCGAGCCATCGGCAGCCAATATCGTCGAACAAAATTCCATTATCACCTCGGGTGCACCCTTCACGATCACTATAAAGCCATTCACGTCCCTGTGTATCGATAGCTGATACTTTGTTATCGAGTTGAACGGGATCTCGGCTACTTTAGGATAAACTGATCTGTAAATTTTCGTGGGATGTATGTGCTCGCAGAACTTGATGATTCCTGTTTCCAATGAGATTTACATAGATTGTATTCACAATATTCTAAAAGTTGATGCCAAAATAGCCTTTTTATAAAAGAGGTACAATATAACGTGTTTATATATAATATATACCGCAATTAGAGTATATACGCGTATACATACCTGTTTCCGAGGCATCGCCGATCACCTCGCGCTCCTCTATCAAAGTGTAATTGGTATCCTCATCCGGTTCGACAGCCTGCTTGAACTCGGCTCTCAAACAGAGCGAGGCATCCTTGATGAAGATGTTGAAGGCCTGCTTCTCCAGCAGCAAATCCCTCTCGATGCCCAGCATCATGTTGGCCGGTATCTGGTAGCGCGTATTGCCGAACCAAACGTTCGACACCGTCATCTTGTTCTGCGTCAAGGTGCCAGTCTTATCCGAGCAGATGGTCGAGGTCGAGCCCAGGGTCTCAACGGCCTCGAGATTCTTCACCAGGCAATTCTTCTCCGCCATCTTCTTGGCGGTGAGCGTGAGACTGGTGGTGACCGTGATGAGCAGTACCTCGGGCACGTTGGCGATGACTATGCCGAGGAGATAAGTGAAGGCTTTGACGATGTCGCCCTCGAGGATGAGCGAGAGGAGGAAGAAGAGGACACCGCAGATCAGGGCGACGATGATTATCAGGTGGACAAAGTGGCGTATCTCTTTGGCTATCGGGGTTTCGGTCGAGGACAATTGTGTGGTCAGACCGGCCAAGCGACCGATCATAGTCTCGTCACCGGTAGCTATTACGATGCCTTT
>UELU01145713.1:18253-41343 GCA_900490025.1 Megastigmus dorsalis
CTTTTATTATATATACTACATAAACCGTAGGTCTCTCTCTCTCTCGTGTGGCGCTCCCTGTGCATGCGCTCGCCGAGATAAGTATTCGCTATTTAAAATACCAGCAGCCACCATTCCAGCTCTCTCTCTCTCTCTCTCTCGCTTCTCCCGAGACACGAGACCGTGCAGTGTATGTATGTATGTATGTTATGGTCTGTGTATTGGTGTGCGCTCGCTTCCACCCAAGATAAACTGTTCCTGCCAGGGGTTGATTATAAACCGAGGGGGGGGCTCGAACGCTTGCGGGGGGGTCCAGGATCAAGAGGGAAGGCAAACTCACTCTCTCTCCCTCGCTCTCGCTCTTTCGTTCTTTCGCTCTAGCGCTCGCCTCTCTCGCCTTGTTTTGCTTTTTCTACGATCCTCGTGTACACCACTTGGCTCGTCTTATCGCTCCGGCTGTCGTGCCAGCTCTCGCTCTCTCACTCTCTTTTGTATACCCTAGATTCTTGTTTTTCTTTTGAATTTAGCCTTTTTAATGCAGGCCAAGCCTCTTTTTTGCGCTCGACGAACTTTTCCTTCTTTTCGACTGTATAGACATTATCGTTTGAGCTAATCGAGTATATATGCTCATTGTATCAATATTAATTGATTAATTGTGCGCATAAATTGTAAATATTTTTAGCTTCACAATTCAATGAAGTGCTATCTAGAGTCTGTTCTTCAAATACTTATTTGTTAAGTTGAAATCATAAAATATTGAGTATATTATATTTGATATTATAATAGAAATTCAATGGTTTGTAAAGTCCGCTTCGTGTGGATTACAAAACTAGCCAGTTTTGAATGCAGTCTTCTAATTTGAGTATTATTTAAAATTTTCGATACATATAATAAGTATTATTTTGTCGAACAATCGATGAAATTCATAGCTTGGCATTCGTATAATTCCAATTTATTTTACTTTTTTAGAAAGATTAGGATTAATATTGAATAATAAATATTTAGTAATAATATTGAAGGATTGATTCATCTTTATTCAATAATATATTAAATGTCTGTATAGATGTTTGATTTTATAATTATTCCCTACTTTATGCGGCTGATCTGAAAAAGGACAAAAACATTTGTTCTTATTTGAAAGTCAATGGACATAAAGGCCTATTACGATTAGCCTCGAAAGCATACTAGCGTGTACTGATCTGATTAGATTCGAGTTCATTCATCCGAATTCAGCTGTTAAACGCTATCATGAATGCATGTACTGTATAGTAACGATTAAAGAAATTCTTATGCGAATAAACGCAACAACGGTGCTTATTTATTACCCATTCATAAAAAAAAATAATTTTTATAAATCAATTTCAGCTCTATACGTTTCTCGGGGGACCCAATCGTTTAATTATGCAACAAAAGAGCCGATGAAACATCTCTTGCGAAAGCCTCGCAATGTAGCAACAACCGAAAAAGCAGATACACGCGGCATCAGCGCACCGGCACCATCGACAAACTTCTCGCCCTGCGTAAATAATGTAAAAGATCGGCGAACAAACAAGAAGAAGGAATCGAGCAAACGCACACACACACACACACACACACACACGCACTCGCAAAAGCGTCTTTTCACAACGTAACGCACAAAACAAGTCCTATACACATCCGCGCAGAACACACAGCCCTTTCTCTCTTTCTCTCTCTTGCTCTGGGCCACACATCTCGCAGCAGCTCTCCGACGATAGAGAGAGAGAGAGAGAGAGACGATCAGAAACGGGGCGGTTTACGGGGGTGTACGCACACCGAGCATTGTTGTATAAATAGGTTTGGCGAGTTAGGGGTTGCTGCTGCTGCCGCTACAAGAGAGAGAGAGAGAGCGCGAGAGAGAGCGAGAGCTATATACATAGCCCCAAGGGAACTGCACATGTCCGCATCGATTATACCGCCCCTCTGTCGCTCTGCTGCTGCTGCTGCTGCTGGCATTGCTCTCTCTCTCTCTCTCGCTCTTGCTCTTCACCCCTCGTCTCTCTGCCACTGCTCCCTTCGCAGAGAGAGAGAGAGGGGCACACAGCACATTTCTCCGCGGGCCATACACACCACTTGCTTATTTTCAAGCCATTTGCTTTGTAAACGCACGCAATCTCGGCTGCTGCTGCTGCTGCTGCTGCTGCAGCAACGACTCTCTCACCCCTCGCGAGGGCTGCTGTACCGCGCCGTATACCGCCGACGACTTAAATATTCAGATTCGCAGCGGATTTCACGGAAAAATACACGGGGTAAAAGAGAGAGAGAAAGAGAGAGAGAGAGACAGAGAGAGAGAGAGAGAGAATGAGACGCGTGACCCGGTCGAAAAATTCAGGACAACCCGAGGCTGTGTGTGCAATGTGTAACGTGCGCGCAGGTGGAACCGATCGCCTTTTTCACCCTTTGCCGCCTTCACTTTTTGTTTTTCTCTCGAGAGCTATATACATATATATATTGTTTGGAAATGCTAATTCGGACTCGCGATCTACTCTGGCCACGTGTTGTTTAAGCGTAAGGGAGGCTGGTTATTCCATGAGAGAAAGAGAGTCTATGAGAGATCGATCGATTTATTTTCGCACGGCTCTCTCGACCCATGACGATGTTTTAATAATTCTCGCGTTTGCGCTCGCGCCCGTCTGCATATGCGGTTATATTGTTATTTGCATGTAAAAGCCGGGCGCGCGTGTGCGTTATATCGAGCGACGATGTTTTTCTTTCTTTTTTTTTTCTTCAATCGACTCTATATCGCGGATAGTTTTTTTTATCTCCGTTGCGATGACAAGAGGTGTGCGTTGGATTATGCAGTTGCGGATGCGACGGATTATGTGCAACGAGGACCTTTTTTTTAACGTCAGTTGAATGGTAACGTAATTTGGTGATGGAATTATCGTTATCAAAGTTGGATGACATTATTGAAATTGCCGTACTATTGTTTTTGTGAAAGGGGAATGAAGAGGCTCTGGATCTTTGGTGGAAATTCAACTGGAATATTGATTTTATCGCAAACAAAAAGTCGAATTAAGAGCATTCTAATGACGATCACTTTCTCTCTACGTATAGTTTCAAGCTCTTTAGAAGCTTCATAATACGAGCCATTATACCGAAAAAGTAGATATACAAGCAAGAGATACTTGGGTATAGTAAAAAAAATGTCTACATCGCGCAACCCCTCTCCCCAAAGCTAAACACGATTAATTTATCTCTCGCCGATTTCCTCCACATCATCCTTTAACTATGCGCTTATATATATTCCAACCTGAACTCAAGCCCCCAAAGTCCCGAACCCGCTCACCATCTAATACCCGCTATATACACATTTATGACAAATAGCCCAGTATTCTCCATCCCCATCCCCCTTCCTCGCTTTTGCGCATAAAAAAAATATTCTACAGCCCGTCACGATTCGATAGAGGCGTCAGAGAATCGCCTCGTCACTCTCTCTCTCTATATATACACGCGACACATTTGCCTTCAGGACGAGGATATCGTCCAAGGATAATATATAAAGCACGAGAGCCGGTAGCATCTGCCAGTCCGGAATCGAAGCCTTGTATGCTTTTCGGATCTTTGTATACATATATACATATATATATGTATATCGAACGAGTATGAGAGCATACAGTCAAGTGGCTTTAGTTCACTTGTGCAACGGACACACAAACGCAGGAAGCATTAAAACTCGCTTTGTGTGAGCGCAAGTGTGTGTTCAATCGTCTCTCTCTTACGTCTCACCCCCGTACACTTCCCTCTTACTTTCCTAATTCTATATCCTTCCGGCAAACATATTTCCCCCCTTTTCTCTTTTCTCTCCATATATATATATTTATCCTTGAGTATATATAGTCGATCTTTCTCTCTCTCCTTCCCCTCATTGTTTTTCCTTATCGCAGCCTCGCCGTATTTTCTTCCCCGAGCCTTATCTCGCAGCTTATTTTCTTTTCTATTGCCTTCTACTTTTTTTCTTCTTTTTTTTTTATTGCGTTACGCGCCGACCGATAAAGCTTCGAGGTGGCGAGCTTTTAAAATTACATAAAGATACGAGTGTACAGTTGGCGTTATACGTGTACGAGGCTTGAAATTACCGTTGATGCGTGCCCACATAATTTAGCGCTATTTTCTCTCGAGTTACGAGGTCCTTTGGAAAATTAGAAAAAGGAATATAACAATTGCAGTTACGCGCGTGTTTCCGCACCGGAAAAGATGTTACACGCGCATTATCGAAAGTATACACACTCGTCCGAGACACGGCTCTATGTGTACTCACGCACTCGACAAGTGTTTACGGGCTTCGGCAATAATGCAATTATACAAGGAGGCCACTCACATGACACGATATTCCACCCGTACCCATATTACGCCTCCCGCTTGCTCCCGCAATCGTTCGCTTTGAACGAGAGCTCTTTCCCGCTCTCTCCCGATTAATAGTATTCTCCACCCCCTCGAGTGTGACCGACTGAGTGAGAGAGAGAGAAGGAAACCCCACACGCACGCGCGCGCGCGCCCCATGATGATCCATCCCTTTTTCACGATTCGATGCCGATGCGCAAACACAGACGACACGCCGATGCGATTTCGGATCCCAAAAGTGTGTGTGTGTGTGTGTGCAGCGCCCTGTGCGGTAACCGATTCCCTTGAGCGTATCCTGTTTTTTCTTTTTTGTTGCTTCTTCTTCTTCTTGATCGTTCGACACCCCTGCACCAGCCGCGTGGCGACTCCAATTTCTCTAATTTCGACCCGACGCGATCTGTCATCGCGCGACTATGCCTTATGTGTTTATTCCTATGTCGTTCCTTTTAATGCGCTGCATCATGCCGATGAATCCTTTTTATTCGAGGCGATCTTTTAGTTCTCTTTTGAAACAGTTGGTATAGTCGGAATATAGGGTTTCCGCTGGTGATGGACTTGGTTCTGTATCGATTGGCTATGGGCTTCATTTGGAAATCGGCAAATAACGTCTGCGCAAATGCTTTCGTTGCGAGTTGAATACAAATGATATGGAGACAAATTTCTTATAGTAGAATTTACTCTTATTTAAATATTTGAAAATCAAAACACGCCATTCGAACTATCGAAGCTGTTCTCACCTTATGCACCAGATCTCAAAGCAATAAGTTCATATCGACGAGTTCTCTCGTTTGATTAATTAAAAAAAATGGAGGTTTACAAAGTAGTCGCTTATAAGATGCTTATGGAATTAGGATATTAGTGAAAGTGTCGTGTTTTTTTTTGGCTCGCTATTGCTTCATGTTGAAACATTCCGAAATACAGATATTATATCTGCTGTAATACTTGTTTTGCCGCTTCGTTTTAAGTGCGTCGTAAATTACGTAGGTATAGATCGGTTATTTAGGTGGGAGGTAGCCTCAAATGCGACGCTATAACCTTTTTATTGCACAATTATTATTACTATTATTCAATATTATGCCGGATGTTAATCAAGTTTTCTATTTTTTGTTGAAAGACAAATAAATGAAGGCTTAGGCAAATCGATGGTATCGTCATGGAATACCGCATCAATGACAAAAATGCAAAAAAACATACTCTTTAAGTAGTAACAGACTATTATACGGACTTGAGTAGTCATAAAATAATTTTTATTTATGGTATAGTTTTAAATAAAATATCTCACATTACCTATTTATGGAATCTCTTTTTGATAATACTACAAAATAAAATATGTAGGGTTATTATATTTGAACTTTAAAACTTATACATATATTTATATTGTAACGTCGCTCTATTTATGCTCATACACATATTAATTGGAAAACCATTTATTTTAAATGTTATTGTAATGAGTTAGTGTAATTGGTAATTATTCAAGATCAATCCTATTGCAATCCATGCAAAATAGAAATATGCGTCCGTATAGTCTAATGACCATTATTAATGATTTATGAGTCGTATTTATGACATTGCATTATAAATAATTTTATGATAAGAATAATAATTATAATTACTTGCAAGTTTGAGTAAATACGAGCAATAGAAATGACAGTAATGGGTTCGGTTTAATATACTTTTACCTACACAGCAATACTGCAAATTAGTATTCGTGCACTTATTTTAAAATTTCGTCTGGTATATAATATTAGAACTTTTAACGATTCCTGCTATGACTATAATGTACTTTTTACATCTTTGATGAAAAGTGCATTTATGATCTAAATGGATATTAGCTTATGCTTTATGATTACTATTTTAGAGATAACATTTAACCCATTATGTCAATAGTCAAACTGAAAACAGGAGTATTTAATTTCTACGCCTACGAATTATACATCATTTTTTCTTTGAAATCGTAGAAGATCTGCTTTATCATTCAGGAAGTTCTCTAATTCAGAAACTCGAATACTAGAACCTTATTATATTGAATAATAATAATAATAATAATATGACACACTAATTTCATGCAGCATTTTATCGCACGAGATCTGAAAAAAACGGCGAAGGTGCGATAAAAAATTGTACTTATTTTTCTTAAAAATGACTGCGACTAACGGATCGCTGTACGGAAAGTAAATTCAAGAAATACAGCGTATTATACGTGCAACGGCATTTGAAGACGTGGAATAATCATAAGTTTTTTCCGACACAAGAACAAATAGCATAGCTACTAACTAATTATTGTCGGTGCTTATTATTTGCTGCATAAGATATGTTTTATTTTGATTTACGCGATGAGCTTTTTATCAGAGTTTAAAAATTAATTTGTAAACTCCTTAGGTAGGACAGCATAACGCGCACGCGAATAGTTACTAGACGTAACCACCTTTTTTTCCCTTACGTTCCGTATCGACTTGTTAATTATATATTTTTGCTTGCATTGTATCGTCATAATCTATACACACGAAGATACGAATAATCCTAATACAGTTTGTTACCCTTTTCGTTGAAAAGCATATTATTATAATGAACTTCACTTTTAACTGTAAAATGATTAGAAGAATAAAAAGTTCTACCGTGTGGAATCAGGTCTTCGTTTCAGGCGTCAAAGTTCACACTTACCTACGTTCAAACCCGCTTCCTTAACAAATTCACTCTTCGGTCCTTTAACATATATATTGAAATTCCTAAAGTTTGAAACGAATTTCTCAAAGGCAGTTCGAATTTGCACACGAATATATCCTAAGAAAAACGGGACGCTCGTAAGTACAAATACTGCAGTCGGTCGCTCGAAGCAAGACTTTGTGTTACGAGGAAAGCAGAATTTTTTGAATAAACAAAAATAAAAATGGCAAAAACTTAATCTCGAAGCAAATCCTTGCCTCTCTCAAGGATTCAAATCTAGGTATTCGTATACGCGGGCTCACCGAGTCAAAGACGCGCAGAAAAATAATCATCCTGCATCGAGCGTGTATCCCACACGACAGAAATATATCCTCCGAGTCGCGTGGAATCATCTGCGCGCGGACGGAGAGAGAGAGGGAGCAACTGTGCACGCACGCGTCGAAAGGGAGTGCAGAGAGAGAGAGAGAGAGAGAGAGAGAGAGAGAGAGAGAGAGAGAGAGAGACAGAGAGAGAGTATAAACGGCCATGGGACCGAGCGCGCGCGAGAGAGAGAGAGAGGTAGGCGGGTAATAACGCGCATGTCGGGAATAAAGTGCGCGCCGCCCGCGCACCTCTGCAGCCGATCTGTGCGCAGTGTACATGTACACGTATATATGCACGAGGTAGCGCCCTGGTGAAACGACTCTCTCTCCTACTCTCGCGCGCGTGTGTGTAGCAGGTTCGCGAAGAGGCACGTAATGTACGGAACGTGTGTGCGCGGGCGCGCGAGAGAGATACACGCCCCCCATCTGTGCGACCCCTCTCCTATATATATATATATATATGCATGCATGCATGTGCGCGTACGTGTGGGATGCGTGCAGCCACCGTGTGCTTACGGAGGTGGCGCGCGTGTTTTGTGGATGCGCACCGATTACTGCGGGCAGCATCTCGTCGCTTTCCTTGCCTTTCCTGCAGATTGTACATTCGAGTTTTTATTTTCTTCTTTTTTTTTTTTTCTTTTGTTCCAAGCTTCATAGATGTAAATTGACAATTTTTTTTTGTCCGATCGGTGTTGCTGTTTTCGAGAACAAAGTATTAATTTCCTCGAAAAAAAAACGTGTTCGCGAAATAGCATCCCTTGGATTAGAAAAGTTGAGGTAGATGGAGAGAATAAAACACTTTGCTAATGAGAATCAAAGATTTGGATCTCACAACCAAAGTCCGTGGCTGAGAAGAGATTTAGATGCGATGAATGTAATTTTGATTTGAGAAGTCCAAATGAAAAGAAAATGGTCAAGACCATTCCAGTCTTGACCATTTTATTTACCAGTCATTATTTACTTTAAATCTCTGTGATGCCTATGTAGCCAAGGTCTTTGTTTCTTGCAATTAAATACGAGCCAACTAATAACTTTGAATATCCTACAAATAAATTATTTTCTTCCGTGCAGGACCTTTTAGACCTGAAAAGTTGAGATGGATCATTTTTGCTCAGAAAATTTGAGATAGAATCCTTTTAGATCTGAAAAGTTGAACCTTGAATAAAAAGCTTTTTTCGCTTCTTCGGGCTTCTTTTCGTGAATATTGCCAGCCTTAGTGGATGAAGAGAGAAAACTATAGTCTGTTTTACTTTTCGAAGAGAGTCGCCAACTGTTTCGACAAACCGATAAACTTTCATTATTAAGGCAGAACGTTTTAGACCAGAAAAGTTGAGATAGGTCCATTACTTCCGAGGTGGCGCAATCTTTCTTTCTCGAATCTTACAGTGTCTTATTTTAAAATTTACTTACTCAAATAACAAAAAGTATCAAACAAACAAATGATTTATAATATTGTAGCCGTAAATTCCATAATTTCGGGATAATTTACAGAAGCTCCCATTTTTTACGTCGATTTTACAACTTATAGATACGTATCATCTCAACCTGTAAGCGTCCAAGTAATCCACGAAAGTGCAAATTCGAATAATCAACCTCTGGACAATGGTCAAAAAGCCAAACGACTACCTACAGAAACTTCCATCCCACGCGCATAAATTTTTCACGCGTCAACCATCCCGTAGCTCATACTCACCGTTCTGTTAGCACAGCCATTGAGAGAGAGAGAGAGAGAGAGAGAAGAGGTCCTCTACCCAGGTTTCTCCACACTGTATACAGCCATATATATAAGCGTCAAGGGGATATTCGGTCCTCTCGGTTATGATTGCGGTGGGTGCGATGAATGCGAAACACACAGGGAGAGCGAGAGAGAGAGAGAGAGAGAGAGAGAGAGACGACATCGGGGCGACAAGGCGGCGGCAGCAGGTTGAAAATGTCATGCGCGCGAAAGGGGGCGTGTAGCGTGAGCCGAGGTCTGCACCACGACCGTATACGACGACGAGGAGGCGCCCACCATCCATAGCTCGCGCGTAAAAGCGCGCGGGGAATTAGCTTTTGTCCTTGTATACACAAGGACGGCGGTGCACGGTGACTCTCGACTATGCCGCTGCACATGTTCCGACAAATTAGGTGGATTTGAATTATTATATTTCGTGCCGGGGACCGAGGCGGAGAGAAGTATGCGATTATATTATACTTTTATACTTTTATCCCATTTCTGATTTCCGATTATTGTTATTGCGGTTCGGACGGGGGGTGGCCGACCGAACGACCGAGCACACACATACACACACAGCTTCGAGCTCTATATTATATATATATAGTTATACAAGATGGTGCGTGCGAATGGAATTGTTGGCCGGTATTTCAACTGCTGGGGATGAAAATGTGCATTGATTTTGACGTGATTTTCCGTGCCGGGGCAAAGCGTCGTAATGTGGGGCTAATTACGTGATTTGTTCGTTACGAATAATTGTAATAATTGACCGACGAAACGAAAGAATTGTGCACTATTTATAATTATAAGAATTGGAACATACTTTCTTCACTTACCGTTATACAAATATCAAGATTAACAGAATATGATGCATTTTATGACTTGAACGTTGAAATTATTTGTGCTTCTATTTTGCTAGAGTCCAGAATGACAACTGCATACTCTATAAAAATTATGTACAATTTAAAACGCAGTGGATTTTCTGTACCCGGTGCACGAATATTTGCACAAGGGTCTGAACAGTTGCATCTATTACTACTTCACCTGGCGTACTCCCGAATGCATTACGTTTATTCGGTTCGGTTCAGCTTCCTGCCCAACCCAAGCATCAAAACTCGATAACCCATTAAAAAAAATATTAATAATATATATTCGTGTATATACACAAATTACAAAACGCCCAGATACACGCTGCACATGGCCAACTTGCAACGATTCCGCACCGATCCTAATCGCAATCCGTTGCACTCAACTCAGGCGCCTATCACAAGTACCCAAGACGAAAAAATTGCTCGCAGCTGAAAGGAGTGCACAAACCTTCGTACTCCTACCCATTATACATATATATATATCATTATAACCCAAACTCAGGCGCACGCACTTGACCCGATCAATCGCCACGGCTACACGGACAAAAGCCACGTCCGTAAAATTGGCTATATATAGGTCCTCCTTAATTCACCACGTCGAACAAAAAGGAAGGGGTGCAGCAAACGCATACATCGCCGAGTACCCGATGATGCACTTATATAATATATACAGAACGAGACAGAGAGAGAGAGAGAGAGAGAGAGAGAGAGAGAGAGAGGGATAACAGGTGTTCACCAGTCGAAAGTGGGTGTGTACCGTGAACAGAAGTGCGCGCGGCAGAAATCGCGTCCATAGGAACGATTGGGGCTGACGTACCACGATTATACAAGGCGGAATATCATCGTATTCGCGCGCGCACGCGTAACTCGCTGGGGTGAATATCATATCGGCACTTTACGATATGCACGCCTTCCCAACCCCCTCGTAGGCAAAAGAGATGCGACAGGCTACTTTATATATATAGTCTTGGCGAGTGTCTCGCTGGGCGTTTATGCGATTACACGGCCCACAAAGGCATCATTTGTATAGATTAGTCTCGTGTGCGAGCATCGGGGGGATGTTGCCGTTGCCTCTCTCTCTCTCTCCCCCCATCTTGTTCTTCGCTCGCCATATACTTACGCCGCGTTATAGATCACTGGTTTTTCATTTTTATACGAATTAGGCGCACGTGCGGATCGCCTACTGGTGTGTGCGTAACTTCGTTTGGGTATGTATCGCGAGTGTTTGGGAGGTGGATGGAGACGCCGTGCGGAACGAGTATGGATTGTGGTGATGAATGGAGGTGAGTTCATTGGTATGGCACGCGTCGAGCCGTTGATTTTCCGTTAAGTGGCTTGCATAGCTTGCCTGTTGATGAAACTTTTGTGTATACATTTTGAAGCATAAATAGCGGTTGAGATATACGCCAATGATACCCTAATCACATTTTAGATACGATTAGAAGATATTTTTTACCACTTCCGTTTTATTGGGAAAGGCCTTATTTGTACATTATAATGGGCGTACGAAAAGTATCTTAATCTTGGCAATATTAGATAATAAATTTAGGTAGCAATATTCAATTGCGCATTTTTTCAATAAAATTCAAACATCTCTGTAATGTATACAGACCGAAGCATATTAAATAGCTCACATCCGCCACATCGAGTCAGCAAAACTTTTATTTCGCAGTGCTTTAAATTTAATTTCGATTCATTTCTATACATAGCAACGAATAATTACGTCGGCATATGATACCTATATAATAGCCCTTAAGCGGTATATATTTCAACGTAATTTCGATGGTTTAATAATAACCAATCGATCGCGCTACGTCAACAGCTGATAGCAAACTTATCGATATAACTAATATAACATTCATCAAGGAAATGCATTACTCCGCGTCTCATCGACAAAAATGAACCGCATGCAGCACGTTATGTACGCGGCATATAAACAACAAGATTCCCCAAAATTACCGTGAAAAAGCCAATCGGCACGCACTCTCTCTCTCTCTCGCTCTCTCTTGTTTTACGAGCGCGCATAATTTCTTTCCATAATCCGATAGTCGATGCATCTCTCAACCCAACCCCGTCGAAAAGAAAGCAGGAACAAAAAAAAACGATATATTAAATGTCTCGCTCGGAGCTCGCTCGCGCCAATAACAATTTAAAGCCTCGAATAAGTCTTGAAATCCTTCTCGCCCGCGCTCTGCGCTCTGCACGGCAGCGGCGGTGGCGACGGCGGCGACGGCCACGAACCACAAAAAGGGGGCCAAAAGTGCGCGGGATACAAGAAACAACTGGTTTTTCCACCGCGTTTTGCTATATATATATATACACACACGGACACACATATATATATACACGACTCGCTTGCTCGCTCGTCGAGGGTAAAAAAGATCAAGATACAAGAGCGCGAGCGAGCGAATATATATATATACATGTATATATACGTGTGGGTGGAGGGAGGAGGAGGGATATGGTAGGCGGAGAGAGAGAGAGAGAGAGAGAGAGAGAGAGAGTGAGTAGGGGGGTATGACCCCGTGGCCCGGCACGTACACGCTCGGGGCTACCCAGACTGCCGGCGGGTCTCCGCGCGCTGCCGCGTATATATACGTACGTACGTCCAGAAGGTATATATAAGGCCCCGAGCACCTCTCTCTCTTTCTCCCTCTCTCTCCCTTACCCGCTGCCCGCAGCCTATACTTATCCTCCTACTAATACCACCGGCACCACCGCCGGCCATCGCCGCGTTACCTTATACTTATTGTGTGCCCGTGGGCCTGCACTCGCGCGCGCGCTTGCGGAGAGGAGAGAGATCAAACCTGCAGGGGCCCCCTTCGCACATGCACACACGCACACATGTATATATCTACTGCCACTACTACTGCCTCTCTCTCTCTCTCTCTCTCTCTCTCTCTCTTATTATTATCTGACATTATCTATAATTCCGAGGCGGCCCAGGAAGCCCACTTAGGGATTGTGATAGCCCCCGTGATTAAAGCTTCCCTCCGCGCTGTGCCGTATAGTATCCCACCTTACGTACACCTACGTACACGAGGACTGCGGAGATGGAGGTTGGAGGTGGAGGAGCTGGAAGGAGGAGATCTCGCGAGTGGCTTACATATATATATATATATATATTGCCGCATAGTTGCACGGACCGAGTGGCTGCTGCTGCTGCCGTTGCTGCTGCCGCTGCAGCTTATTATTCGCCTATTCGCGGCTACTTTCACCCTGCGATGTGGACGTGGATTCCTCCTCGGCTGCCTCTATCTCTCTCTCACTCTCTCTATATATATATGTATACGGAGACCCCGAGGGATACGCCATCATCCGCAGCAGGCTGCAGGAGCCACCTGACAATTGTACTTTAATTTAGGTACTGCGATGATGCGCGGTGCTGGTGCGCACTGTGTGTGTGTGTGTGTGTGTGTGTATCGCGAGGCTCTTTGTTTGTTGCACGAGCCATGCACATGCCGGTGTAAGCTTCAATTTCAACCGATTCGCCTGGTGCAGAGGTTTTTTGTTTGTTGTTTGATCGACCATACGCTTCTTATACGCGATTTATAATCGATGTGTAAAAATGGAGCTTAAATCAATTAATGGTTATATAGGCTGAATTAATTGATCGCCTAATGCATAAAATGCATCCATCTATATATACGAAAAATCTATACATGAGAAAAATCGACGTTTCAATTTAATGTTACAATAATTATTTAATGCGAGCAAATTATATAGTCCGCGAAAGACGGGGGAAACAAAAATAAAGAAATTTTTCCTCCTCCTCCGAGATGCACTTATACGATCGATTCCCGGAAGTGGTTCGGCAAAAATTTCTTTTATAAAGCTTCGAACCCTCGTTATTCGATTGATCGCATAATTACTCGATGATATATGGAAGGTCAACCTAGACCCCGTATATAAATTTAGCGATTAGCTTGCTTTTATAATGCGATAATGCTCGCATAATGTTTGTTCGGAAACTTCGAAACAACATTATCTATAATAGAAATGAACGCGGCAATGTTATCTAGTTATATGACTTATTCATTTTTTACATGTTTTATACATAAGCTGCTGTATTGTATAAATTAAAATGATTTTATAATTGCTCTATATGATAGTCAGGTTTAAAAGGAAGTGTAGCAAACATTCAAAAAGATTTATAAATATTTTAAAGATTGTGCTTAACTCTTTATATCGTCATATATCCAGTTACCGATCAGTTTTTTTTTACAATATTGACAGTATATTGGCAACGGAAATTGATTGCAGAATTATCCCTACTGTCATTGGATTTCGAATGTAATTATCTTTTACTGCATTTGATATCTATTCCTCACTTATTGTTTGTTACAAAAATTTATTTTATACAATGTTAAGCTTGTGACCAAGAACTGAGTCCTGTTCTGGTTAAAAACTGTTCGATCAATTTCAATGTTTGGCTAGTAGGTGCATCCCTTGTTGTTTAATGTTAAAGTATTTATTTTAAATTTACCCGCGCAAAAACGGTTAGTATCTGGAATGTATTACAGAAAGTGTAAGTTATTAGGCAAATATTTCCAACATATCGCAAAGCAAATACTGACCTATTGGCAATGTTTCGGTTAGGGGCCGTAGCAATATTGGTGATCTTTTGTAGTACAAAAAATTTTCATAAAAAGTTATTGGGTTATTGAATTGTCAAAAATCACCAATATTATGGAAATACTTCATCCAATATATACTTGAAACATCATTTTTTTGGACTACAAAAAATTACTAATTTTTAAACCGTACTTCCTCCAATATGTTGTCAACATATTGTAGCGACGCCTAAGCGAAACATTGCCAATAACTCGGCGAAAGATTTTTTATATGTTGGCAATAAGTTTCGTATGATTTCTGCAATATATTAGAGACACTTTTATTGAGTGAATTATTTTATTATTCTAAATATTGGTAAAAGCATTCAAAGTTCTCTTAAGTAATTGACGAGCAACAGTCGTTCTCTAAATTTTTTAGAGCAAACGTATCAATCAAAAAAAGACTACATTTCTATTCTGTCGTTACTACTTAAAGTTTTTAATACTGTTGTTTTAAAGTAATAAAATCTAGTCTAATAATTAGAGTCAATCAATGAAAGTGAATTTCATACAAAATATCTGATAATCAATATCATTTCAAAACTGTTATTAACGCTCAAGTTTTATAAAGTTGCGTATTTAAATTTATTTGCACTCTATAGCGCATTATATATATATATGTACCAAAATGTCTACGCTCTGAGCTACAAACCAAATCTATCTCTTACCGTGAGTATCCGAGAGAGGAAAATATGCAAAATGCTTTGATCCGTAACTCGTGCAATTCGAAAATACGCGCATCGATTATGAATATAAATAATTTACCTGCAATCATAAGAAATTTCATATTATTATATTTTCTAGCTCTACATTCAGATTTTGCTTTAGTTTCATTGTAGAGCCGTTTGAAGAATAATAAAGGAACCTGCAAATGCTGCTACATTTGTTTTGTTACATATAAATCTTTCATTATGTCAACGCATGCCCAATAACCCAAAAGCATTATTTCCCGCATACAAAAAATCAACTATCGGTTCTTTACGCTGATCAATCGACTTATCCCTCGCAGACGCGCAATTTTCTCAATACCTATAAGACACAAGCTGAGAAGGAGAGCCCGATTACGCAATAGAGCGGAATTTACAACCCATTCATGCCACCGGCGGCACTCGCAAAAAGCTTCAACTGCCGCGAGCGGGCGCGCGCTCGATATGACTTATTATTATGAAATCCTCTCTCCGCTTCTCTTTCTCAAAGGTAGAAGTATTTATAAAAAATGTCTCTCTGCCTACGCCACTGCACAATGGCTCTCTCGTGAGTCCAAGCAAGAAAAAACCGTACTCGCATACAGCGAGACGCACAGTCGTTAAAAAAGAAGAAAGAGAGAGAGAGAGAGAGAGAGAGAGAGAGAGAGAGAGAGAGAGCTGAAAAAAAGAAGCCAAGGACCCAAGTGGTGCGCGTGGGTGTGCGCGCTTATCGATTCCCGGAAGTCGATCTCGGACAGCTTCTCCTCAAACTGGCATCGACATCCGTCTTTCGCCTCTCTCGCTCTCTCTGTCTCCTCTGCACGTTATATAGGTACAGGTATATCGTATCTGTTCGATCTGCTTTGGAGAGTGTCTGGTAGAAAGAGCGAGAGAGAGAGAGAGAGAGAGAGAGAGAGAGAGAGAGGCCGGGGAGACGTCAAAATATATGGAAGAAAAAATAAAAGACTATAGAGAGAGAAGGAGAGAGAAAGAGAGAGAGAGAGAGAGAGAGAGAAGAGCAGAAGCCGTAGATCAGAAAAGCTAATCGCTTACACCCCCGTCGGACAGCCCGAGGGCCATAACAGTAGGCAGCCAACCTGGCGGCCCTCTTTCTCTCTCTTTCTCTTTCTTTGTATATATATAATACAGCCAGGACGATACTTTGGTAATGGCTGGGTGATTATAACTGAAAAAGCCGGAAACCAGTTATGATGGGATAGTCCGCGTCGGGGCCTCTGCGCTTTGCTGCTGCTGCTGCTGCTGCATCCTCTTTCTCTCTACCGTCGGCTGCCCCAATCGCCGGTAGTCTCTCTCTCACTCTCTTGTGTGTTCCCAGCCACCGTTTCGCGAAAACGCCGGAGCTGTCGATATATAGGTACATGAATGCGCGGATGCTCGAGGCCATGGGTCCGCCCGCCGCCGCCGCCGTCGTCGTTCGCTCAAGGAGAGCCTCTCTCTCTCACTCTCTCTCTCGTTCGCTCGCTCGCTCGCTCGCCTATATTATATCGGCAGCTCTCTTTTCAATGTATACAGCTCGTTTTTTCGTCTGTATTTTGCGCGTCGGAGGAAATTCGGATCCTGTTTCGCCGTTTATATGCGAATTGCACTTTATGCAGTTTTGTTGAGCGCATGTGTTCATTAGAGCTGTGGACAAGGTGTTCTGTGCTGTCGGCTGAATTAATAATAGCGCGATCGGCTGCTAAGACATCGAATTTGTTCGCTTTTGGCTCTTTAGTTTCGTTCGATAGTTTCGTTCGATACGGTAATAACGTTAACGATCAGCGATTAGGTGATTGGGGAGTGTAACATAAAGTATTTGTAATTGAAAAACTTTACATATAAATGTGTAACTTGAGGAAAACTGAATTTTTTGGGGTATGAACCTTGAATAGCTGATTCAACTTAAAACAGCGACAAGTTTGAAATAAAAGAATACTTTTTATAAACCGAAATACTTTTTTTCAATTGATGTGCAGCATATAAACTCTAAAAATATACAATCAATCGACGCGTTTCAAGTCTCATTTTCAAACTATAGACATATTATCTATGAACCGAATCTACAATAGGTAAAAATTTAATTTTTTTCACCTACTTTTTATTAAATAATTTTTATAAGAACTTTTTGCAAAAAATAACATTTTTTCAAATCTCTGTTCTATTTATAATCATGCATTTTTTTAGTTCTAGGACAAAAATCAGCCACACTAGACGGCATGATCCAAAAAAAAAATGATTTCCAAAAAGCGCATTAGAAGGGGAGGCCGAAGCGTCCCTCCTTTTCAATAGTTCGAGTTTTTAGAAAAACGATAAGTCAAATAAGCCTCACCTTGTACATAATGATTAATTATATCAAGCACTATAGCGCTCAACTCCGGATATTACTCAAAATTATAGATAAAAAAAGAAACGGATAGGCATGTCCTTAATTTTAATGTTAACATTCAATGCATAAATACTCCTTACTAGTTCCAAATTTGTGTAGAAATGACTAACCATATCCACTTGAAATTGCACAGGACTATTTATTATATTGCGTGAAAACTCGTGAAAACTCGTCTAGCGATTTGTGACGAATGTTTTTTAATTAAATGGTGTATTAGTGTATAAGTCTATTAAGCCTGAAGAGGAGGGTCAAAACGTTGCAACAATAAAGTTTTTATTTTGCCTCTACATGCGTTCCGTGAAGATCAATTTAGCCATATCACCTGTTATAACGTAATAAAGGAACGATAGAATCAATTATCAGAAAAAGATATCATCGAATCAAAAAACACATTACTGATCGGTATGTATGTTTAAATTGTGTTCACGGCGGCATAACTATATGTAAACATTGTAAATCGAAGTGTGTGCTAGTTAACACGAGTATAGGTGTGAAAATTTGTTAAGAATAAATGTGTACGTTACTTTTCACCAATTTTATACACGCTTGTGCGTATGTAACCATATGACTCGATTGTACCGTCAAGATTTCTAATCATGATCGCGTCACATGCTGATGTCTGGATGTAAATAAAATAAGAACTCGAATCTCACATTACTTTAATTATTTTTCGTACATTAAGGTTCCATTTTCTATTAAATGTAATAAAAATGAAATAATCCAGAATAGTTGGAAGCAATTTTTGATAAAAATTAGACGTATTGCATAGAATAAAGTATTTTAAAAAATAATAAATATACAATAGATTTAGTCAACAAAATGATAGTAAATACGCGAAATTCACTCACAATAGAAAGTCAAATGATTGCTAGAATATTAAAAATGTAACGAGAAAACGATCATAATTTGGATTCTTGTCTTATATCTCCATCCGTGGCGGCACTACACATATCCAATCCTCAATCGTCCCAAAAAACATTCTATACAACGAAATCTGTATTTTTCGCAAAATGCAAGTTATGTTCTTGCGAAATCCTAGCCACAGATTTCTTTTCCAGCGCAAAAATCCAGCGCACCGCATACTATATACATACGAGCGTGCTTATACCTCCGTGCATATATATACATGGTGTATATATAATACGGCGAGGCAGGCAAATGTGCAGGCAGGCGCCACGCCCACGTGGAAATTAGCGCGCGCGCGTGCAGCAGAGAAAGAGAGAGAGAGAGAGAGAGAGAGAGCACACACAATATGCGTTCCGACGCAATCTCATATACATATACGCTCGCATTATGTGTGCGAGAACCCTTAACGGAAGGGACAGGCCTTATCGCTAGTTGAACGTTGATTTGCGGTCTTGGATGATACGATATACGATGTATTATTAAGTATTATAGCGAGAGGCGAGTTTTCGTCCGCGGTGGTATAGTTGCAGCTGCTATGACGCGATCGCTTGTACGCGTATCGCGGGATTATGCGGTAGCTTCTTATTTCGTTTCGAGGCGATACGCTTGCATTAAATTGACCGATTGTCGATATGATCTTTGGCTTAAACGAGTACGAGAGGGGCTGAAAGACAGTTAAATCGTGCTGCAAAACAATTGCTGTATATCACACTTGCAGTCGATGATGATTATAAGCGAGTGTTGCCATATAGCGTGTTTTAGACGCTGATGGCAAATGGAAATGCGTAAAATAAGCGTGCGTTGAGAGCAGCTGCAGCATATATTATTGCAAATCTAATTCGTGTACGCGCGATCACCGAACAACTAGCAGCAATAATATATAGTCCTGAATTTTGTTGTGCGCAACACTTAATTATATAGATGTGCAAAATGTATACCGAAAGGAATTTTCATGTCGTTACTACGGTGAATTTTATCGAAGGAACGATTAAACAGCATTCGCCAAGTGCAAAAACACATCGCGTTTTCTAAAAGATAGGGATCGACCTCGGAAGAACGATGATTTATCCAACTGAAGAAAAGTAACAAACTAATATAAAACGGTATATAATTATTATAATTGTAGCCTTTTTAAAGGTAATATTGTGAAATTTAGTCTGTAATAATCAATGATACTCCTTTCTTCTGAGCTCCAACATTTTTCAGATTCGTCGCTGGCGTAATTCTAATCAGCGCTACAAAGTTTTTATCAACGCGCGTAATATTTAACTCCGTGTCTTTATATTTATATCTATTATTGAGTCACATGAAATTGAGGACGATCGTTACGTATAAATATGTATACGAAACTTAAGCACAAAAATAGAACAATGAAATGTATAGTGAATGTTCCGATCAATTTCTTAATGGATTGGATAATCCGAAGACGATGGAAGAAGCGAATGACGATTCTTGGCGAGTTTAAATGACTTTTTGCTTCCACAATTTCATTTTACGCGTAAAAATCACGCACGAAATCTCTGGCAGTCGTTTCACATCAAAATTGAATTTGACGGTATGATTTATCAATTATATTTTTCCGCCAACTTACACACTTGCGGTTTCCGTTTATAACAACATGGGAAAAGTGTGTAATCGAGTGGGTGAAAGTTAACGCTACACGTTCCTTTAAACTAGACAGGAGTCATTGCTCACATCTATTTTGGTTTATGCAAACCACACAATTAACATTAACCAGGAGAGTGCTAGGATACCTGACCCTTTACCTTACATATATATTTTAATGAAATTTCGAGGCTTTCCGAAACAAATATGCAAAGCTGTACAAGATTCTTGGTTAATACAACCGGCAAATGTTTATCAAGTGTTAATTGTACAATCTTTTATTGTGATCAACAAGAGGTGATGAATATTGCGTTAGTTTGGTGCTTATACGTATCATATATGATCTATATGTAAAGAATTTCGTTTATAAGCAGTGTGATAAATTAATTTAAGATATCCCAACCTTTGTCAGCCTATACTAGCATGGCTGCTCTTCGACGAACTTTTTCTCCGAGGGCATTTATAATATTTTCTAACGGTATACTTCAGATTTTTCTCCCATTCCACATACACCACGCCAACGAATAAGGAAACAAAGTATACATATATGAATTCCTCAGGATTCAAATGGAACTCTCGAAGCGCGGCCACTTCCCGTCGTCGCACTCACTGCCATTGTATCTCACCGCGGTGATTATTCCGAGAACGGGAGCGCTTGCATCTTCTGATAGCGCATCGATGAGAGAGAGATAGAATCATTGGCCTCATCAAGGACATCAACTCGAGCTCTGCATACACGCTGCGCTCGCTATACAGAGAAAGCGATCCACCTTAATGTATGAGTGCAGGCACAGAGGCGCGCGCGCAGGGACATCGATAAGTATCTAGACGACGGAGACCCCCGCGGGGCTTTCCGAAGCGTGGGCCCCATACTTATGCCGGACTCCAATTGGTCCAGGTTAAAAAGAAGTCGCTACCGGGGTTGCCGGCGTTGCCGGCGTTGCAGCAGCACCGCACACGCTATGGAAGAAGGGCGAGAAACGCGCCCGCGAGCGCTTCGGTTTCTCACGTGTCGAACGCTCGGATGCTTATCGGGCCCGGCTCATCTTGCGTTACCTTGCACATTTCTGATGGATTTCGTGTCTCTTTTCTTCTTCTTCTCCTTCTTCTTTCTCGCACTCCGCAGGTTCTTTTCACACGTGCCAGGCGAGCTCATTAAGGAGTTAATTATACTGGATGCGCGGTCAGCCAATGGGAAACAGCGGAAAGAAGAAAGGTATTATATCGTTGAGATGAGTGTTTCGAGTGTTTGGTACTTATGCATTTATGCATTGGGTTTCTTGCGCTCAATGCTGTTTGATGACGATTCGGACAAGTTTTCTAATCTCGGTATAGGATTGGTCGCTGTCTTTTGAGAACTAATCTCATTATCGTGAACGAACTTTAAATTCTTTTTTTATTAATAATTAAATATGTATTATGTGTTCGTTGAAACTTTCAGGCTTGAGAATATTGATCGTTAAAAATAAATTAAATAAGGATTAACTAATTTTTCATATCTTTGATTATAAAATAATCTCTATTGAAATTCAATTCTTGAAACTTGACAATTTTCGGTACATATGACGGCACACATTGTTATAGTCAAATATCAAAGGTATTGTTCAATCATTTTTTTTACAGGAGAATTACCTTATGAAAATTTTGCTTCGTGGAAATTAAATCTATAATTTATAACCAGACTGGCATTGTTATTCATCTTCAATCTTGTAACAATATAATAGTGGATTTACTCTATATCCATGAGCGTTCAATTGAAATAGTGTCGAAATAAAGTGATTGAAATGTTAAAAGTCTATTTTTTCGACGATCCAATATCGTTCATCTCGTATCTACACTACATGTAGTTCTTTTCGATAGATTTCTCCTAGTGATGGTACATTATTATCAAGCGCTTGGGTATTTGTGTATTTTTTCTTATCCGACTGCTAAAATAAATAGAAAATATAAGGTACGGTACGTTCTAGCAATATTTAAGACTCTCCTGTACATTTTTGAAAAATTGTGTGTTCGCTTAGATTATCTGAAAAACTTTCTCTATGCATAAATTCTCTGACTTCCTTCGTTATATTATGTCAACGTACTGCTGCCGTGCCTAAGCGAAACATTGCCAATAGCTCGATAATAGTTTCGCGATGCATCGGGAATATGTTGCGTTATGCTTTCTGCAATATATTGGAGATACCGACCCTCTATTCCGCTTAGTTAAAACTTACTCTCGCATAGACAAAATAGAGTCTATTTCTCGAAAACTGTATCAAATCTCAATTGTCATATCGAGTAAGCAGTCTCTTAGAGAAACTCTTGCAAGTAAATATAACAGTTCGCACTCTGGGAAAGTATATAGTGTACCCATAATAGCGCGTTACGTTAAAGGGATCTTTAAAGTGCACAAAAGCATATAAGCAGCTCGTCTATTGTCTGACAACCGAAGGAAAGTTGCGACGAGTACAACAAATAACAAACCATACAGCGCTAATCACATTTCTCCGAAGTGCGCAAAACAAACACCCTTTGTACAACGTGCCAAAAAAAAAAAAGAAAAAAGAAAAACAAAGAATCCCCGCGCGTATACACAAAGAAAGGACTACCTATACATATCCATCGCGAGATCTATATAAAATATATTTGTTGTATCAAGATCCGATTAATCTGCGAGTGCGTCCGACTCCTCCTGCACAACACACATATCCTCCACACACGCGCACACAAGCAAAAACACACTAGTTATTTCAACTATTCGAATGGTCGACTTTTCATTCGTGAGCATTAATCCGTCGAAAATCTCCGGTGAAAAGGCCGCCGCCGCCGCTGCCGCGCGCGCATGACGCGACGGGCCATTGTGTGTGCGGGCCAGCTTCTGTGGTCGTCTCTCTCTCTCTCATGGCACACCACCACGCACGAAAATCATCGGCGCGCGCGAATATATATATATATATATATA
>UELU01145714.1:5156-48370 GCA_900490025.1 Megastigmus dorsalis
GCGTTGCTGTCGGTCGGATCGCAATCGGTCGTCGTACCCATCGACGTCATCATCGTCATCAGGTCGTCCGGCAATCCCGTGGTCGTGTACGCCATCTTTTCCTCTCCCCCCTCTCTCTCTCTCTCTCTCTCTCTCTCTCTCTCTCGATACGCGCTTTTCTCACGTTCCGAGTGTCCGTCGAGCGGCGAGCGCGCTTTATAACACAGCCTCGCTTGCGCTGGCATTGAAATCACTCGCAGCGGCGTCGTGTATATAGACGAGCTCCTTCTCTCTCACACACACGCACGCGCGCGCGCAGACGCACACACACATTCACCAACACATCGAGGAGCGCGCACCTCGAGCGTAACTCTCCTTATATATATTTATTGTATCGGAGACTTTGGCTATATGGGAAGCGTTAACTCCGAAGAATTGCGAGATTCGATCACAGGTGGTTTTCAGTTGATCACAGGTGCTTTTACATATAATCTGAACGGATAGATAAAATAATTGTATCCCTACAGATTCTTATGTGTGTACATTTTTTCTAGCACAAGATAGAAAGAGAGCAAATAGTTCGGATATCGTTTAATTAATTTTTAGAACTGGTCGTGATAGAGTTTCGGTAGTTCGCCTACGTAGCCCGAGTCAAAGTCCACAGAGAGAGAGAGAGACGTTGTCTGCTCTCACGGGTCTCGTAGATACACCTCTCTGTGAGAGAGTCAGACGATCGTTTCGTAACTTGGTTGTGTGCTCTGCTGGCCGCGGCTTAAGGTCAATGACACGCGCCGTCTTCTCTCTCTCTCTCTCTCTCTCTCTCTCTCTCGTTTACACCTTGGAGCTCATCGCAGCGCCTGCATCTGCTTCTTGCGCCGGAGCAACAGCAGCAGCGGCACACCTGCGCGAGCTCGACTTTTAATGGTGCACGCGATATAGCCCTACGGAGCTCACTCTCTTTCTCTCGCTCTCTCGAGGTTTTTGGGTTTCCTCGATGGATCGTCTCGAGCTGTATGGCTTAAAATGATACTGGGAGCTATATTGTTATTGAAATGAAGATGGATGTTCCATGGAGTACGATGTTCCAGCAAGTTTTTGGTCATTCGTCTCGAAGGGAAACGACGATGAGTATCGTATCTTGAAGAGAAATGAATTCTTTATGCTGATTCTTCATCAAAGCTCCCCACAGTCGATTCTAGTGTCTATAAAGCGCGCAAAGTGCTGTGCGGCTAATGTTTCTTCATGATATGAATTTGACCTCCTTTATACAGTGTGTAACATATATTTCATTTTAATCGTGTTTTTCACAGTAAGTCGATTTTCCAAAGTCCGGTGCAGGAGTTTGAAAAAAGCCACACATGAGAAACGAGCTATATTCTTTCAGAGGTCAGAAGGCACCTGTTTCTCACCTTCGACGACACTCGCGCAGCTTATATGTATACCTACTCCATGCAGTGCGAGGGGATCAACGTAGTCGTCGCACAGCCGAGGGCTCATTGTGTGTAACCCTCCTGTTATATTCAGTCGAGCAGGTCTCGGAAGTAGTCCGCCGAGTTGTTTTAATACACTGCTGCTGCTGCTGCTGCTGCTGCAGTATTGGGCCCCGAAGAATTTCTTTACCTGCGCTGAGACTCGACTTTTTTTCTCCTGCTTCGCTTGTACGCATTTCGAAGCTCTGATGCATCTTGGATTATCTTTCAGTTTCTAATTTGTACGCTTAGAATATTAGGCCATTACGACTAACCGAGTGAATCATGGCCCTTGGGAAACCGGGCTTTTCACAAAAAAGAAAATATTAGGTACCTAGAAATAGCAGGGGCTTGAAAGTAAAATTTGGTAGAGTATTTTATTGAAATTTATGTATAAATAACTTTATTTTCTTGGTTTGATAAAAATCATTGCTTATCGATATATAAAGTTTGTATAGTGATTTTACGAGATATAAATATTTGATAGGCTATATTATGCTATTTGTATTGTACAAAAAAGCCGAGTGATATATTATCTATCCATTGGACGTAGAAAATCCAAAAAACAAATCATTATTTTTTAGACCAAATGTGTAAGCAATAAATATTATATTTAAGTTTTAAGTTATAACTTGATTTATATATACGTGAGATATAATTTATAGGTGTCAGTTACTGCACGTAAATAGCTATGAAATCGGTCTCTTATAGCTCATAAAACGATTGTGATTTCTATCGATGAAAAAAAGAGAATTATTTTCATTGCCATATTCAACTACCTAGAGACCGGTTAGTACCAATGGAATATGATCCAAATGTATTATTCTCAACTATTTCTCAATATTTAATAAAAAGATTTGACATCGGAAAATACCAAAGAAATTGTTACGTGCTTAACTGTATAGCTCGTGTATTTCTCATTCCAAATAATTAGATTTTAACGATTTTCTGACATAAACATTCTGCTCTTTGCCGATTACTATTTATATAATAGTACTATACCTTGATAGGTGCTAGGCGGCATGAACAGAATTATCACGCTTTCATTGCGAGAATCTAAACTGCAGATAGACGAAATTGTGGCATATAGGTATTTCATCATCACTGGTTCGTATTGGTGATCGGTGAACATTTTCATATACTTAAACATTCTGTTTAAATTTAAAAAAATCAATATAACTGATTTGGTTTCCTCCAAAGCATCCCACGGACTTTTATTATACGGGAGATTGTGAGACATGAGGATTCTTCAAACATGATTTCGAAAAAAAAGTCGCATATCCCTCCCGGTCCGCGATTAACATACGCGAGCATTCAGGTCTCGTATAGCCGCGATCCTGATTATAAAATATTTCGCACATCCCGTGGAGCAGAGCCGGAGTATCGAGCTCGCACGCAGCATTGGACACGGCGGCGTGGCTTTCACTTTTCGCCTCGTGCTCTTTGCTCTCGGGAATTCTCGAGAAGCGAGAGAGACGACGATAAGGATTTGGAGGAGACGGAAATAGGACCACCTCGGGGACGGACAAATATTCGGCTTTCTTGGTCCTCTCGTGCCTTATTACGAAATATGTGCCTGCGACGTGTAGATATTTTGCGTGTTAAGCTGTTTAATTAGTGGAATGCTGTTTCGTTGGTCAGTTTTGCCAGAGAAGGGCTTGTTTTTCTTGGGACAATATTTTGAGAAAGTTGATTATCTTTTTTAATTTTAGTGTTTCGACATTAACGATGAACGCAGCTTTGTATAGGATAGAACATGAAAAATTTACAGTTCAAAACAAGGAAAAAACGAGGCAGAGCGTCTCTTTTTTGTCTCTCGCTTCGTCCTCTTTTTTACCTTTTTCTTAATCTTTTTCTTACGAGCCAAACAGGATTCTTGAGCGCGATCGACGATATTTATTTCGTAATAAGCTGCCGTACTCGTTGAATTTTTGGACTTTGCCGACTTACAGCATTTCCTTTAACGAGCGCAATAAATTACGTTTTTTTGCTTTTCGCCGCGAGTCGCGCAAAATATAATTTAGCCTTAATATAAACTCCCGAGTTTTTGGGGGAAAGAGATAAAAGTTGTTAGCTTAATTGATACATGGTTAACAAAGGATTACGAAAGCGCGTGTATGAAATTTTCGTATGAGCCTGCTCCTAACGACTTTGAAGTTTTCTTTTTTCGTGATGCAGCGGCTAAAGTTATTTCGAAACCAAAATGCAGTTTAATTTAGTTCCGGAACATTGAGACATTAACAAACGTTTCAACACAAATTCAATTTACTTTCAGGATATTGTCAGTTAATTATCAAGAAATTTTCAAACAGATAAAATTAACGACGAGTAGCGCATGATTGACGTTTTTGAAAGTCCTGCACGGCATGCTTTTTAGGTTTCATGCGCAAAAGGTAAATTTTTTAGTGGCTTTTAATTCAACGAAGAGAAATTGGTTTAGTTACATTGTTTTTGAAAATTTTTATGGTAAGGTCTTATGAAATAATGAAATGCCAAATTAATTTGACAACTATATACAAAATCCTTAGTAATATTAAGAATAGGATTGGAATAAGGTGTCATATATAACGATGAAGCTAATATATTACGAAACAAAGAATTTCATAATTTGAAATATTATCTCGACGTTATCTTTTGATCATAAATACTATTTTTCAAGACAGACTTTTATTTATTTTTGTTTATTTTGCAATCGTAAAAGAATCAATTATTGACTGACAATCTTTTAGCTCTAAAACTTATTTAACAATTCTACTTTGGAATATAATGCTTAGTGGTAGATTATTTTTAAAAAAGTTTATGAAGTTAATCATCAGTATTTATAGGTGGATTTAATGCTTTCAGTTGTGAAAAGTCAATCTTTTATTTTAGTGTAAAGATGAGATTTTCATTGCTAATATAAGAGTTTTAAAACAGTTTATTGCGTATTTCAAAATAAATCCTAATGGAATTACTCCATCTTTAATTGCTTCGTTTTTAATTTTATAAAAATGAAGAGTTGGTTCTTATGGTTCAATACGTAAAGTATTTATACTATATTTGCTGTTAGTACATCAACCTTGGAAGTAATTTTAACGAATAAAAAACATTTTTTTCCAATGAATAATCAAGTCTGTTTATTACAAAAAAAAAATTTACGACCGCCTAGCAGGAGTATCATATATGCTTATCTGTTACACTAAAACTTAAACTACATTTGTAAGTATTACCTAAAATGGTCTATTTTCAATATTGAAAACAATCTCATTCGTGCTGCTGCTTTTACATTTACTTAAAATTGTTGCACAATTGCGTGGAAAAACGGCCATAAAACCTGCAAAGCCTTATACCTATTCTGAACGCAACTCTTGCCAAGACTCGTTTTTTGTTTGACAATAAACGATTTATTTACAATGTCTACCGTTGCTATTGTGCAACAAAGCTCGGAGCATCTCTTTTACAACCTGACGCGCGTACTTTTCACAGGCTATTTAGAACGAAACTCGAAATTGAATTTGTTTTCCGCAGCTAACCAAGTATAAGTTAATTATTATTCTAACAAATATACATCGAGCCTTCGCAAAACCAGGTTCAGAGGAGGTTTCTTCTCAAACACTAGCCGTGTCAACGTCTCCAGATATTCAAAGTATAGCTATTCAATTTTTTCGAATAATATTAATAATTGGCCTGCAGTCGCTAACAACGGGCCGAGGGTAAAGCTGCACCGCAGAGGCCTTCTGGTGGCGTGCAGTGAGTCCCTGAACGGCAAAAAAAGGCCAGCATTTCCTCTGCTTTACGACGTCGAAGTCTTCGCGATCGCCGTACTGCACGCGCACATTCTACATGTATACCTTTAGCACTCGCAAAATATCGATCGCCCCGAGAAGGAGAGAAAGATAGATACATACAGCCCCTGCACACATACACACACACACACACACGGATACTTGTACAACATCCACTCTTCTCTCTCTCTCCCTCTCGCTCTCCCAGTTTAGTATTACGATCATTTCTGCCCTCCTATACCTGTTTGTCGATGCGACGACGATGATGCGATGGCGTGCACTAGGAGCGTCTCGCTCCAAAATGCTCCAGCAGCAGCGGCAGCAACAACTGCGAGGAATCGTCTACTATGTTCCCTCTCGACGCCATGCGTCCTCGATTTTGTTTATTGCTCTCCCGCGAGCGCCGTGAAAAAAAGCCACACTGCACACAGACTGGCTATGCGATCGATTTCTTCTCTCTCTCTCTCTCTCTCTCTCTTTCGCTCTTGCTGTTTGTCGCTCTCCGTCTACGCAATCATGCCTCTCCTGATATGCGCCGCGACTGTAATTTCACCGCACCTGTGCACAGAAGAGAGTATCCGTGTGTGTGTGCGTGTGTGTGTGTGTGTGTATAGGTCGGAAAAATCGAGAAGAGAGGTATATAAACTATATGGTGCAGGCGAAACGAAACACTTGCTCCTCTTCCTGCATCCAGCAACGCACACAGCAACTATGTAATACCTACACAATTATATTTCGAAAGAGAGACAGGACGAGTGTGCACGTACTATACTATACGTTCTCGGCGCTCGTAAACACACAGATATACATTGCACAGATATATGTACACATGAGCACAGAGAGGATACCGTACACGCACTGGTATATATGTACAAGTATAAGGCGCACAGATAACCGGAGTATTTGACGAGTGGTCGCGGGCAGAAACTCGGCAGCGAGTTCAAAGTGAGTTGGTGAATCCCCGCCTAAGTACTCGCAATCGTCGTGTGCAGAGGCACTGCAGCGGAGTGCGCGCGCGAGTGTAGAACGCGAGTTCGGCGGTCAGTGGCACAAAATGGCGCGCAGCAGCAGCAGCAGCAGCAACAGCAGCAGCGGCCTGGAGTTCGTTCGCACAGAGTATATACTCGCGCGCTCTATACTCGCTCTCGCTCTCCTCTCTCTCTCTCTCTCTCGCTCGCTATATCTCGGGAGCGAGCGCACGCGGCTATCCGATCAAGACTACCTCGGCTCCGCTTTTCGAGCCAAGGTGGAGGCGCGCAGTCCGCCGCGCTCTCGCTCGCTCGTTCACGCACACTTTCGCTCGCGTACCAGTGTGTGAACTGAGCAGAACCGAATGCGCGTGGGCACACTATACAAGTGTACATACGTATATAGCCTGTGGCCTGTGGCCTGTGCTGTGTCAGCTGTGTGTGCGTGTGTGCGCGCGTGTCGAGGGGTTATAGCGTTAGCATGTAGCTGGGAAGGATGTGCTGTGGCTCTGGCGCAGAGGGAGGGACCCTTTTACTCCTTTCTTTTTTATTCCTGCTGACGGCGCTGCTGCTTATATTTTCAGTTCTCCTTTTTTTCCCTCTCCGGCTCTCCCTCACCCTCTCTCTCTGTCTCTCCTTCTGCTTTCGGTTTGGTTTTTTTTCTCTCTGCGGCTTGTTTTTGGAGGTGGATTTTTTCGGAGCTGCTCCGATCGATTCGAAGGTTTTCGGGGGTTCGGATTATAGAGCCGACGTTTCAAGCTGATTGATTTTTGGACTGGTTATACTTATTGGCATTCGTGCTTGTACTTATGTACTTTATCGATTGAAGTAATCGTATAATCACTTTAATGCGTACACATATCCAGACGGTTACATTTTCTGCTTTAGATATGACCAAGTGCCGAGCAATGTAGCATCACTAGTTATATAATTAAAATTTAATGGGTAATTTAAGAAAGAAATTATCACGTGAATCCGAAATATTGATCAAATCTGATTTACGCAATTATTGAGAAATAATTCTGAAGAATTGCGTTGTTTGCTGGGGCGATCCTCTCCTTTTTCTTGTCTTTCAACCTCACCGCACTAAACAGGTTCTTCTTTCCCATCATCCAACATTCAAAACGCCGTTCAAGTATATCTACCGTAACAACCGTTTTACCATTTATAAGCGATAAAGCAATTCTTTTAATTGGGGTACTAAAATTACCGATCTACCTTCAATACATCCTCGTTTATTCGCTTTTCCCATTCGAAACTGTTTTAATTTGTAAAAAAGAGGACGTTATTATATTCGTCTGTTTATTGAGAAAAGTTAAACGTTAATCATCAAAATCCGTACATAACGCTATGCATTTTACTTCATTCTTACGCTAAAAAAGATTGAGTTAAAAAAATCAGTAGTCTACTGCTTCTTTCTCAGAAGTGTAGGTATAATAGCTTTCATCCGCTTTTGTCTCTCTCTCTCTCTCTCTCTCTCTCTCGCTCTCTTTCTCATTCTACTTCCTTTATTTTTCCGCAGAGGGTGATATTTTTTTCTCCTATTTTCGCTTTTTTCCCGTTCTGCTTTTGCTCCTTTTGTGTAGCAGCATTTACGAGTTTTGATACCACAACTGATTTCATAAAAGGGTTCACAGTATTTTCGGTGTAGCCACTGCTTTGTTATTCTAGAGGGCTACAGAATACTGTGCCCAAGCCATCAATTCATTTTTAAATAACGAATCAATGTCACTTAAGGAAAAATAATATTATTGAAAAATTTTGGAGATGGCGTGCTGTGTTTATTTACTCAACGCAATTAAGCAAGTACGAACGAATAAAAACCGTATAATTTATATAAGTATTTTTTTTAAGCTTCTTCATGGCATGTGCATTTTATGAAGGTAACTTTTATTTTTACCTTGAAAACTTATCTCATCGTGAATATCGCGGCAAGATTTAATCGTTTCCATTTTCGGTGGGCTTTCATTGTCGCGTAAATTAATGGAACTCAATTGTCCTTGCTGAACAAAGAAAGCAATGAAACAAAAATTCAATCAATATTGCATAAAGCTCATTGAAAGAGAATATTGATAAACAAAATGTCGAGCATTAAATCCCTGCTTTTCAACATTTTTCTTTTATAATATTTGTTAAGAATAGTATTACTTGTGAAGAATTGTTAATGTATAGGTATAAGAAAATTTTCGTAAATTATTACAAAACTGAACTTTTTTGTCTAGTCCACTAAATAACTATACAAAATTATTAACATAAGATTTTTATATAAGTTTTTTGTCAGTATGTCATGAAAATGTAAACTTAATTACTAATTTCTAAAAAACAGGCAATTCGAACAACAAAATGTAATCGTTTAACAGCGAAATGTATTATAGGCTTTATAGTAGTGACATATACTATTACTCATGCATGGCCAAGAGCAGTAAATTACCAAAATCAACGGCTATTAGAGAGGAAACCTTTTGATCTCAACACATGTCCGTTATAGGTCCAGTTGCTAGGTCCAAAAACTATATATATATATATGGGTGTTGTGGACCTGTCGGGTGGCAAAGAGAACCGAGAACACTTTATATGCTAATTAAGGCGGTTCAGCGATATCCGGTGTAACCGGTGTAGTAAAAATTGGCGTTACTTTTAATCGATGGAACGAGATATAAGACACTGACGGCGTGTTTTTCCCCTGATTTTAATAAGTATTGCTTTCAAAAAAGTTATCATTATCTTTATAATATAAAGTGTAACTATATAATATTAAAATTTGTAAACGAATGATGAAAACGAGTAAGTATAGATGTCTGTTTTATCAATGTGAGTTTGTTATCTACATATTCTATCAGCTGCAATATTTAAAATTGTAATTGCTTAAAGAAAGTAAACGGTAAACAAAAATATTTTTTATCCCTCAAATTTAAAAAGCAAATAGACATATAATGTATCTTTTTTATATTAATGATCAAAACTTCAAAAAACTGTAATAACTATAAATTTTTACGTAAGGCATTCTATATTGATTCGATATAATTTATTATTCCGCTTTTGAAAACTTGTCAGATGAAATTGCAATATAATCCGAGAGTCGCAAAAGTTCGTCCTAATGTCGGCAGAACTTAGCTCGCGCGTAATACATATATATATATATGTGTGTGTGTGTGTGCAAAACTGAGCAAGGACGAAATTCGCATCCGCAGGCATATCGGCTTTATCGCGCGCAATAAAAGGAAAGGCAAAGGAGGGGAGAAAGTATATAGGCGAGTAGTTTTTCCACGATTTCCTGTAAGTATTTCTCTTGACTTGGGTGGCGATCGCTTTCGGTTCCAGGAAAACGATGGAGGGACTTTTCTGTCCCTTCGCCAGTTTCGCATCGCGAATTCCTAAGAGCTTTCCTTCTTTCTCTTCTATATAATGTATTTTCGCCTATTGTCTTTGCTCCTATATATAAATGCTTACGTATACAGATCCCGATGCGGCCCTGCGCGTCTCGTTTTGTAGTTATAGCTATAGCTATTTTTGTATATTTATGCGAGCACGTCAGATACATATATCTGTACTGTATATGTGGACGATTGAATGGGGTTAAAATTCGTTTATAGATTGAATAGCTATCGTACGATTAATGATCCTACAGATTTTTCAATATTTATATAATTTGCTTTGACGAATACGACAAGAAAATCCTTCCTTGCATCTCGCCTCGCTAAACGAATACTGGATCGACACAACTATAACTTATACACTGGCCATAAAAATCACGTGTTGTGCTGAATAATTCGCATTCAAAAAAAAAAAGAAAAATTATTACACCCATAAAGGATTTCTATAACATATATTCATGGCAAAAAATGGTCGAAAATAATTTTCAGAAGACAGAAATAGCTATAGAAACGCGATGGAAATGAACAAAACGAACGCTTTTACGGAAAATCCAGCGTCTCTGCGCGCGCACACACACACACACACACACACACACGCATGTTTGGCTTCTTTGTAAAAGGCGCTCGTTCGTGCAACGCGGGGGGTCGAAAGTACCTCAGCTCGGCACAAAGTCCATTGTGCTTGCGCGCGGCATCACCTTCATCTTTTACCAGCTCGTACTTTTAACTTCCTTTCCTTGCTCGTTCGCGTGTGCTTCCTCTCTTTCTTCCCTCTCCGCACTCAGCTCTATATACGCAGGCACGGTCGATCGCCATAGCATGACGTCACACGTAGACTATATAGAAAAACATCCCTCTGAGTGGTCGAGCAAGAACCGACTCGTACGTCGCTCGATCTTCTTATAGACTTTTTCCGGTTTTCCCGGTTTCCCTGTATAGCGAGGAGAGGGAGAGTATTGGATAACTGTGAAAAGCAGCGTGGGTTTTTGTTGTGCCTGGATGGAGCGGTAGCGAGGATGAGCGTGAAAACGGAACAACTGAATACGTTAGATATAAACTCTGATTAGATTTGTAAAAATGTTGATATCCAGGAAAAGGAAATGCTTTGTGATTGAAGCCACACAAATATCGCCGTTGGAAGCTTCGACTAGTTTCAGATAATTTTATAAAAGTAAACAAGTTAACGAGCTAAAGACTTTAAGTGCTTTTCAGGTATAAGGCGGATCTAATTTCTTGTTGGCTTTCGTTATCTATCCCATTTTGTAAGAGCGGGAGAGCGAAGAAAATTTCGAGAAACGTTACAAGGCTTTCCGAGACTTTTTCTTATTAGCGTAAAATATCGGATGGGTTTTGGGATCTTTTTCTTTTCTTTGAGTATTATGTTGGAGTGATTTATGTGTTCTCCCCTGTCCGGTGCTTATCTCTCGGTCTTCAGGACTCTCAGTTTATATTATTGTATAAGTATAGTAGGATATGAACCATATGAAACTGTTTGTGAAAAGCTTTACATTATTTTTTCTTCGAGGTTCAGTTTCAATAAAAAATATGTTTAATATTTATCAAATTTTTTCTGTATCATATATAATATACTGCAACTATATCATTGTATATTATTTAAAAATATAAGATACCTGCCGAAAGTTTCACTTAATAACGCAAAATATATAAATAATCGTAACATTCAAAAAAGCAACGACGAATAAAATCAATCGCCGCATATACAATAGGTACATAAATGCAGCGACAATAATACACCGCGGATCTCATCCAAGTTTTCCAAAATTCTAGATTAATTCCGCGGCACAAGTAAAATCACTGACGTCGCAAGCTCCTCGCTCTAAGAACAGTCGTTGAAGCAGCAGCAAGCAACAGCCATGTACTGCGGCATGTATATTCGATATACGCGAGAGACGCGTCAACTAAGCGCGCATCGCGTAACTAACGATCAACGTTGTTACGACTACATCGCGCGCACGTCCGAGAGAGGGAGAGAGAGAGAAAGAGCTTTCCGCAGGGCTCTACTTACTCTCTTACGTAATTGGCGACTCGCCAGCTAGCTGCGGATCCTTCGATTCCCGGAATTTTCGTCTCCATCTACGTATATATGTATAATATGGCTCAAAGAGGGGAAAGCTCGAGCCGGCTTGTCGCTTGGCTTTCTGTGTGTATGTATATACATATATATAGATGTGGAAGACGGGCCCGTGTGGGCGACTTGGGGGTCGTTGGGAATTTCATCCCCTGCGTCTCTGGATCGTTACACTCTCTACTGCAGGACGACTATATACGCTCGTTTTTCTCCGTCCTGGACGCGTATTATGAAGGGGGTGGGGGGCGAGAGATTGTCGCTGCTTCGGAATTCCCTGTGTTTTAAAGGGGATGAATAGATGAGGCGGTTTTGTGTACGTAAACGCGGCCCTGTTTGCTCTCCTTGAGTGCGACCATCGTAAGCAGCCATTCCGTCCGTTTGTCTTCGACCTTCTTCCCCAACTTTTTGCTTTTATTATTATTGAGATTTTGACAAGAATTTATGATAGTCAATTATGATGTAATTGCGGACTGAAATTGAAGTTTTTTACCAACGTATCGTAGTGGAGGCCCTTTTCTAAACGCAGCAACGATCGTTAATTTATTTTTCAACTTTGCGATACGGCGATAGATCAGGATGCCAATAGCTTCTTCGTAAATTAAATTGATTAGACTGAAAATGAACAAAAAGCTTATAATATATCGAGTGTGGCATAATTATGTTGTAACATACTTTTATCCATTCAGTCAAGATTTTAGGTGCGGTCGTATATTAGGATTCGTAAGCTACTATATTAATATTGTACCTAACTGTAAGATTCTTTTCCAAAACTTTAATTTGTAATATACTTACGTTCTATTTTATGATAATAAAATCTATACTTATTATATCAAGTATGTGCATCTCTGCACAATATTTTAAAAGCGACTGAACTTAATTTCATACTTCCGTTTTTATTCGAGTTGTAAAATCTATATAAACATTAAAACAAAAGTAAAGTACAGTGAAAATTTTAATAAGCTTTTATTGACTGAGTTTATATTAAAATACAAGCTTTTTTCATTATTCTAATCCGATGGTCATTTTGAGATTAAAAACATTCATTTGACCGTTTTTTATGTACAAACTATAAAATATTAATATACAAGTTTAGTCACACGAAGCGCCAGTGCAGAGTCATCTGATGTGCAAGTCGATTTGATAAGGTCGGATTCTTCTTTATCGACAATTTTCAAATTGACTAGAAAAATATACCAGCTAAGTCATTTCTTTCTTATAAATATATTGTAAAACTTAGCTATAAAAATATCATTATAAAGCTAGTCAATGGCACTGCTTTTTTCAGCTGCAGTAGACACTTATTTTGTTTTGGAAAGCCATTATACAGAAGCTCATAAATTTTTATAGTCTTTTATCACATTTTCAATCTTTGCAAATGCTTCTAAAAAATCATCCTCTTCAAGTCCAAATTTTTTATATTGATGTAAAAAAGCTGAGTGAATATATGTATTCCATGCTTTATCAACTATGCCATCTAAAGTAGGATAAATCTGAGAATTGTTTGTAACAAGAGTTAAAAATTTTTCTTCGTTCAAAAGTCTTCGCTCTTGGCTTAAATAAGTTAATTGATCGGTAGAAGCAGTCCAGTCAACGTATAAGTCTTTACTTTTTAAGTCATCGTAAGAGATTGGATCACTCTCAGTAATTTTACCTCGAGAGATAAGAACATTCGAAACTGTTTTGCAGTATGATTGAGGTGATCTTGCACTGACAGAACGAGATGAACCTTTTGAGTGTAAATTCGTTAAGGACGAAATTCGGAGTGATTGTTTTAAATGCTCCACGTACGTTTTCCAATTGTAAAACCGCTCATACTGACTTATGGAAGGCGACACATAAGGAGTACTTCCTACGGTTGCTATCTTATAACTAGGATGACAAGCCACAGTTGAAGTAAAATAATTGGCACTGCACCAAGCATTGTTCACAGGCTGGAAGATAGCACATAATTTTTTAGAAATAACATCATTAATATCGATTAATTTAGTTTCAGCATTCTTCAAAATACTGGTACATATCATATGAATTTGTTCATTTTGAAACAAAAGGCTTAAATCCGCCGAATCACAAAATCTGGCAAGCGTCAACATAGTGTTATAATTCTGCACTCCAACTTCTCCAGATACAAATGGAAGTACTATTGAACCTATGATAGTTTTGTTTGGAAACTCATTGCGGAGCAAGTCAGCGGTAAAACTTCCAACTCCAGACCCTGTTCCACCAGCTGAACTGAGTAAAAGTAAAATACCATCAAAATTGTCTGTTTTTTCTATTTCCTTTCTTGTTAGTTCCAAAATATCATTTTTCAGCTCAGGTCCTTTGACTAATGAACCGTAAGCCCAATTATTAGCGGATCCTCCTCCAGATTGATATATTTTATTTCGTGTTTGATAGGTCCATCGATCCTGGGAAGTCTTGCATAGCTTATTAATAACTTTGCGCTCAGTATCAATTAATATTGCCCTTGCTAAGCGCTTTCCATCTCTGTTTATGCCTGTAAACCATTTTTCGAAGCTCTGCTCTGTATATGTGCTGTTGGCTTGTCTTGAAATACCAGTATCTTTGGCATCCAAGTCGGCAGATAGTTGTTGAAATAAAGAGTGACCCAGTTGATTCCCACATTGCCCAAATTGAATTGTCAGCATACCTTTAATTAAAGATGTATTGTCGAAATCTTGGATAACTCCATGTAAATCTGTAAAGAATAATAAGTTTCCATAATGAAATTAACATAATTAAATTTATCAGGTATGTTTCTTGAAATAACAAAACATAATATTAATTTTTGTGTATACTGGTGTACTTTTTGGAATTATATTTATTTTAATTAATGATTCATGAACTAATTCCATTTTTAACTTAAGAAAGTGATTTTAAATAGTTTTTTAAAATTATAATCTACTTTCTTTTAAGGATTTAAATTTTTAGAGAAAAAATTTTAACTGTTCAATTGATGCACAAACCAAAATGTCAATAATATTTTTTATTATTGGAGTATTTTTCCTTCGATTCTGATAATCTAACCTAAACATTAGCTTTTCCATTGAATTATTTTTCAAAGAATATAATAATATCTTAAATTACTCACGTGAATCATGTTATATATTTGTAAATAAAAATTGAATAATATTACTGTAATAGAATATTTATCTAATTTGTACAAAATGATAGAATTATAATCAAAACTCACCTTGAATCAAAGATACTTTAGGAACCTCTGTTGCGTATTCATGAAAATTTCTTCGTATCCTAATAATCCTTGTATCAATAAGCTGGCTCTTAATAAACAGTTACTGTCATTTACCTACAACAAAAAGGAACGACAATTTTAAACGATGAACTCAGCAGTCAGCAGCTACTTTATATAAGTCAATGACAATAACGCGTACGTGCAGAGATACATTATAATAAGCTTACCTGTTTTTGCGGTAATTTTCTTAGCTCCAAGTGGCAAAGTGAGTTTGCTGGAGTATCGGTGACGCAGCTGAATGTTGCACATCTTACTGAAGAGAGAGAAGAATATTGTAACTTAGCCGATTGCCCTCATTTCCAGAATAGGCTTTAATCCTGCATTTTTACGTCTCTCGTCGTTTATAACGTCTCTACACGTGCTGCTGTTGCTATTCGTAAACATTGCTCCGGACTCCCCCTCCACAACGAAATGCGCGGAGCAAGGATTGCAGGTAACGTCTGCACTCTGCAGTGCGCACTGCTGCTGCCGCTGCTCTGCTCTGGCGTTGAGATTTATAGAAGGAGATGGAGATAAAGCTGGCGAACCTGGTCAACTGGCGGCACTGGCGCATAAACAGCTTCTTAGACTACGACAGCGCCACTCGCGAGTCGCGACTCTCGAGTCTCGTCCATAGTGTCGATTGAATCTATAAGCTCGTGTTGTTTTGTCGTCTGTCTGGGAAAGTTGGAACGCGGAAGGTTCTCTTTAGTTCTCTAATCTGTATACCTATATCCTGATTTCTGAAGTCAAGTATAAAATAACCCAATAACCCCCAGATCTTTTTTATTTTTTCATTTAGATAAGTATTGTTTGGGATTTTACTTATCTATTACATATAATTTAATCTCATATAGTGTAGGCGTCAAGTACACGAATAGGTTTATGCGTGGCGGACGTAAAATTGAACTTTAGGCTTAGTGGGCGTAAAGTAAAAAATTATAAAAAATTTTAAAATCATATGCTGTATATATTTTCATACAATTTTAATAATGTCCATCTATCAACAACACTAAATTTAAATATATACAATAAGTCAATAACACTAATAACTCACCATTAACAAGAAAGTTTTTTTACTTATAAATGGTTTTTGGAGTTTATATACTTTTTTTTTAATATGTATCTGTATTTCTAATAGTGATGATCAACTTATGGTTCCAAAAAGAAATTAGATAAAAAAGTATGAGTTTTGAATGATCGTCAATATTTTAAGTATTATACTGTTCTTTCAGTTCTCAATAGCCTCACAGTATACTTATAAAAAAAGCTTTGTAATCATGAAAAAAAGAGAAACATTTTTTAATATTCAAAATAAAAGTCTAAAATTCTATAAAGTTTTTGCTGGATGGTGATCGATAAATTGTTTCCTTATTTTTTTACAAAAGTAAGCGATTTTTTTTCTCGTATGTATGTAGTGTGTGCGCCTTCGTATAAAAATATATCTTAGAGCGACTAGATAAACCTATTTTAATGTTGATCTCTCATTTTTTTTGCTGATTTTCTTTATTTTACAATGCAAAATTTTATAAAACTGAAAAATGCATGTGAAAGAATTTTTAATAATTATAGGTACCTAGCGACATGCTTATTCTTATTTTTATAATTTTGCAAACTCCATGTTCAAAGTTCGATTTTACGCACGCATACGCAGCAGGTTATCTCCTTCGCTCACTAGTTGCGTAATGTACTATTTCACACTGATATATATTATAATCGATTATTTTTTTAAAACAATCGAAATTATTTGAACTACATACATGAAAAATCATTAAAGAAATGACCTTATTAATTTAGAAACAAGGTTTCGTTAAGATTTGAAATATAATTAAATACAATTTCGTTATGTAACAATGTATACAGTTTATCAGGTATGTACATATCATAAAGATCAGGTACAATTTTCTAGATCTTGTATTTATATACTTACACTTAAATATACTAATTCCCATATCTTTATAGCGCCTATCAATTTTACTTTATCTATAACTCAAGATATTAACTGATTTTCATAGAACAGCGGATATCAACAGAAACTAGTGCGTTTTGTTTATAAGAACAAATTCATAGGAATTGCAGATATTCAAGACTTATTTACAAGATTGCAAGATTATCAATTTTTATTTAAATATCTTGGTTTGGCGGATGTATAATGAATGTGCAAGCTTGCAGTATAGGTATCGGATACGTTCCAGCAAGCACATATTAATTTGATATAACATATTCAAAGGTTACCTAAATGTTATCTTAACCCCAGCTATTCAAAGTGATTTTATTTTCATAAAAGTTATACAATTTGTTTTTTTTTTTAATATGGTGCACTCCAAAATATTAGATATAGTCTGTAGTATTTTCTCAAGGACTTCAAAAACGTTAATATTATAAAAACTTTTTATTTGTTTTTTACTTTAAGGCTCAATTAAGCCAAAAAAACTTGATTTTTTCTGTAAAATAACAGTATGATGGTAGTTATTTAACACATTTCTGTGTGTACATAAATTCGCTACATTAGAAAAAAAAAAAATTCCAAGCGATATAACTTTTATGAAAAGCAATTTTAAGCACTTTTTTGTAAGTCAATCATTAAATTATAACATATTGATGTATAACAAAAATTGCACTTTTTTGAACAATAGATATAAAAAATCTGTTTCTTTTTACATTTCAAAAACATGATTAAATATTCTTCTTTTTGTAATTTCTTATTGGCTTCAACTGAAAGAGCATTCTCGAAAAAAGTCAAACATGGTTTTTTCATATCTATGCTAAACATATTGATCGAGTTATAAGTACTCGCTTGGTGTCTGTAAATCGAATTTTTGATCGTTAAAGTTAAATTATATATAGGTAGTGGACATTCAAGATAGAATTTTTTGCTGGATTACTTTTATTCATGCCCGATTTCATTCATTTGCATTTAAACAAAATATTAAATCCATTTTTCTTGTATATTTTTCCTCATATGATTTCGATCTTTTACTAAACTAATTTTATACTTAATGCGATTTCATTTAGATAAAAGGATTCAGTTTATCGAGAAGGACTATAGTGATAAGATTGTAATCTAATTGTCTAAACGACAAGTTGTTTGTTTCAATATACAAAACACAATATGAAACCATATATATATAAATAATTAAATTATAAATTATTAATTAACATTATTAACTGATATAAGTACTTTATTCGTTATAAAAGCAAAATATTATTTTTACCATATTGTTTAACTCACTGGAATTTAACTACTATTATTGCTTTTATTATCGCTATCTCTAACAATATTACTCTATCTTACTGCTTGACTCGTTTAATAAGAAAAATTATAGCTTTTTTTTCTTTTAAACAGTCTTGATCTCTTTGGTCAAATAATTTATCTTCGTCAAACTTGAATATGCACGCTAAAACAATTCGCTTTTTAATTTTGTGATACATAAAAGCTTATAGACACCTCTCCCGGGAGAAAATCGGTATAGATTGAGAAATCGCCTTACTTGCTGTATAATGTAAATTACACGCACGACTCTGAGCGCCATTATCTTCAGACTTGAGCTGAATGTGTTATCAATCGTAGCCTCGGATCTGTTCCCATTGTCAACACAACGGACTAACTACTCTCGCCGATTCCTACACATTATAAAAAAAGAATGTGGATGTAGAACGTATAAGTAGTTTTTCTTCGAAGAGTACGTCATAGTCGTCTATCTTTTTCTAAAAGGCTATGGAAATCAGTGATATTTCCTGAATTATTGGAAATAATTATGCGGGGAATATTAATCAGAATTAATTTTCAATGTCGTGGGAAAGAATATGTGGACGGGGAAGTACATGGATGACCAAAAATGACATGTAAGCACAACTTCTGAGTCGCATTAGTCATACTGTATATATTGGAAAGTGCAATTTTTCTTTTACATGTATACAATCAACAAAATACTCCTGAAATACTTTTTGTTTTAACCTTCACATTTACTTTTCACAAATTATCCATTATACTATTATACCAAAAATTTTGGATACAAATTTAATAGATTTGATAAAAATGATCATTTATTACAGTAAAAGTTCTTTCTTTGGTGCATGTATTTTATTAAGCAAACTAATATATATATATTATAAAAACCACGCCTCGATAATATCTCACTTTACTTTGTATAAGCTATCTTTTTTGCAAACAAAGTGACTCCTCTACACTGAGTGAAAGAAATCGTAAAATAAATATACTAGAATGTCGAAATCATTGAAACTTTCATATGCAAAAAGATTTTTGCAAACGGTTTGCTTCAAATTGAACATGCTTAAGGTAATTAAAGTTCATAATTTTCAAATTGTAACATCTTGCCTATTTTGTCTATAAAGTCAAAGATGAGATAGGAAGATAAACTACTTTAGTTTTTAGTAAATATACATGACATTGCTATTAATAAGATACGCAGGCAATTGAAGTAAATATTCCGCAGAAACATCGATTTCAAAATTTTAAAACAATGATTTTTACCTGATTTGCGAATAAGTTAAAAGTAAATGGAAAATGGGCGAATTTTTAATTATGAAGTTTCACAAAGGCTCGGTACAATTTCCAAGCTCACGAAGAGATATCAGTGCAAATGGTAAACAATTGATAAGATATACGCTCAGCCTATGGCTTTCAATTTTGGCTTGGCTCATCTAGAGGCTCGTCTGCAAAAAGAATCAATCAAAATTGCGAAAAATTATCCACTTGAGGACGTCACAAGGGTCAAAATATGTTTTCCATTCCCCTTGACTCTAATTATCGATACCTGCACGCGTCTGTTTAATTACATTAATGACTCATTATTATTCCATTTATCCTCTGTTTATTATCGAACAGTGCTACGTTACAGTAAGAATCTGCTGAAACTAATATAAATACTCAAAGGAAAAAATACTTTGCCTGTGCATGATAAAAGTAAAATATAAACCTAAATCAATTTTGTCTGATCTGAATCTATGGATTTACTCAGGCTTTTAAAAAATCTTATAAAAAATAAGAAAAACACTATTAATTATACTTTCTTGACTTTGCAATTCAGACATTATTTTTTTTAAATTTTTCACACATATTGTATATTGGAATGAACTTTGTAAATCAAAATTGATTTTTTATAGATAAGGACTTACTATTTTATAGAAATTAAGCAAGCAGGTAATATATAAAATAGAATAATAATGATATTTATATATTGTAATCATTTAATTATCTTTGTTAATTATTAATTAATAATTCACATCATTGTTTTCATTTAATGTTTATTTAGCGACTCTTTCGAAAGTGTTTACAAAAGCTAAATAACAGGTAAAATATTGAGCATGACTTGCATCAAACTGAAGCGCGGTAAATAACAGTTTATAACCGGTTATATGATTCAACTGAATATCGCGGTAAATCAATTCATACATGAATGCTTTTTGAGGCTGTATTAAAATAATGTTTAAACGATAACGTTGCTGAACAAGTTTCTAATTGTTTGCATGGAACGTTCCAGCAACGATTAACTTCAAAACAGAGATATTGTACATGCATTGGATAAAATTTGCTTCTATACTGTTACATTTATACAGTTATTAATAAAGTTGAAAACTGCATGCAGCTAAGAAACGAGCACACGTAATATCGTTAAAAAAAAACGCGTTGGAAATTCCAATTTTCCTTCCAATAACCTTTGTCGGTCGTCGAAGAGCTTCTTTTATTCCAGAACAAGTCATCAGCATTCAGCTGTAGAATTGGGGATTTCACTGAAAATCGGAGAAAGAGTGTCGCGAAGTGGAGGGAGCAAAGAACAAGACAGACAGATTACGGACAGCCAAAGAGTGGGAAATACGCGAAGAAGTTCCCGATCATCGGTGCAATGCGCGATGTTGTAGGCGCGGAACTGGCGACGAGTTGCGGCTCGGCCAAACTAGCAGACTGCTTTCATATACGAGACTCGCTCTCGCCTCACCGCAAGTTTACTTATACTGTTGGTTTTATTCGCGCGCGTTATCGGCAAGTCGCGATAAGAATTTTAAGCGATCGTCGGGTGAATGTGAAAAAAACGAGTCGGATCTCGTGGCATCCGCTCGGTCGAGATCTCCGCAGTCTTTCTCCTGAAGAGGGACGCACTTGCCGAGAGAGCCGAGGAGGAAAAAGCTTCGCGCTCCCGATTCGACGTAGAAAGCCTCCACGTACAGCTGCGGGATACACAGCTGCGCACCTCTTGTGCAGCTCATCGGCATCGGCAGAGCGGCATTGGCAGCGATCGGCCGCTTCCTCCATCAGTACCGAGAACTCGGGGGACTCCGTAATCAGCGATCATGCGAGCTACGAGTGCCTCGCTCTAGTCTATAACGCGTAAGTGCGGAATAGTGGACGGCCGTGAGAAACGCCTCGAGCGCGCGAACGACGTAACGTTGCAGACAGTGCGTGCGCTTCCTCTCGCGAGTAAACCAGGAAAAACATCGTGCGCGCATCGTTCGGGCGGGGAAGGACGACAAAGCGATAACTCGGCTGCGACGAGACATGCCCAGCGATGTCGGAGGAGTGCGGGCCCCAGCAGGCCGCGCATGACGATCCGAGCAGCTGCGCCGCGAGCACCGGTCGAGTCGCCATCGACATCGAGACGGCCTCGTGGTCCCGCGCGGAAGAGCCGGAGGTGCCGCGATGTCGGGAGCATCGGACGCCCGCAGCGGAGGAGGACAGGAACAGGCTGGTGGTGTCGGTCGACGTCGAGAGGAGACTGAGCGGATGCCGAGGTCCGAGCGAAGGCCGGATCAACCCGGCGATGACCACCGAGGATGAGGAGGGGACGCAGGAGGAGGCTGAGGAGGAGGAGGAGGATGACACGGACGACGAGGTCTCGACGACGGACGCCGATGAGGAGGAATCGGCCGAGGACAGGCGCAAGGCCACCGGCTGGCTGAGCGAGCTGTCCCGGGGCCCCTTGTCCCTACCCAGTGGCGATGAGCCGCCCAACTTCCAGAAGATCAACGTCAACCACTCGACCGTCGGCCGCATCGGACCCACGACCGTTATCAAGGGCCCGGTTAGCATCACGCAGTTCTTTCGTTCGCCGTACACGAACGGGAGTCCCGTCGCCGGGGACACGGTCGAGGCTATCACGGATCGGGAGGCCACGCCGACGTCTGCTGAACCGCAGCCACCATCACCTGCCTGCTACACCAATGGATTGGCCAATGGGCCTAAGCTTTCGACAGAATCTGCGCATCCCTTCATTCCACGTCCTCGTGGTAGAGGTGAGTTGTTCCTGCAGTGCTTCTTTAGCGATTGCCCGGCTGAAACGATCATCGGAGTGAGATGCGATGCATGAGATGGTAGAAAACACGTGGATGGTAATTATCCCTACTGGTTCCTCTTTATTGAGGCTTCGTGCAACATTATAGAGATAAAAGAGAACGAATTTATATATTCTCAGTAAATTCCGGAGCAATCGATTAAAGCCATAATAGGGAATATCACGGCTCTATATATTATTCCAATAATTGATCCATAATATAGGCTTTGAATAAATTATTCAGCAACAATATCGTTGATTACATTTAAATTGTTGAAAATAAGATAAAAAATTTATCAAATACGAGTTAAATATTCGAGTGCATCTGTTAGCGTGAATGAGGCACAACAGTAAAGTTATTTCTTATATATATATATATATGTACTCATATAGAGGAAAATATAAACCTGAGCTGTTAAGCGACCTTTGATTGTGTAAAGCGCATTAATGACGTCGAACAAGAATCTTCTAGTAAATATTTCATTTTCAAATACTCTCTGTACTTTGTACAGGTGTGCCTTGTAATCTACCATACGTTCAGTTCGATTGCACTACTTTTTTCAAAAAGTACAACAGAATTTCATATTCTTAGATTATGAGCCACATAATTTTAGATTAATTTATCAATCTAAAATTTTTTCATTTTTACTTTTACTGGTAATATAAAGCTATGATAAAAATTATTTTTTTCTTCTTAATTTACAACTAATAAATTGATATAATAAATTAGTGTACATATATTACGGTGGTATACATTTCGAAATATACACATTAATACTTTGATTGACAGTTAGAATTTGTTATATGTATATGCATGATGTATAGAATATTCATGAGTAAAGGAGAGGGATGGAAGAGAGGGAAAAGATTCAAATCAGAAAAGAGAAGAAAGAGTAGGGTAACGACGAACATAGCACGGTGTGTCTTCGATCTGCGAGTTGTGCTTGGGGAATTGTTGAAAGAGACAAATATATATTTCTCAGCCGTTATACCTTATTCTACTCTGATCGAAAAGTTCACTTGTGATTTGTTTTATTGGAAAGTTAGTGCGTGAGTGGTAATAATCAAAATCCCGTGTATTTTAGGTTCGCAATCACAATTTTTTTCTCTTGAAGAAATACGCATTTATTATTTTCAACTTTCAGGCCGTTGAGCCGACTCTAGTTCTTTCTGCTGCAAAAAGAACAAAAAAATTAAGATCTGTGAAGTGTTCGTCTCGGCATCCACGTAACGACCGCAACATCTCCATAGCAAGCAGTTGAATAGTTTTTGAGAAACCCTCCACATCACGCGAAACAGAAACGCGAATACAGAAGTGTCCGGATGACTCGGGAGTAGAGGACGACAAAAACAAGATCGTGGTGACGGTCAACGTTGAAAGGAGAATTGCCAACTATCAACATCCCAACGAAGGTCCGTGGAATCCAGTAGCTATATGAGTTCCATGGAAGAGGTTGAAGAAAAGGATGTGATGGAAACTACCAAATCGAAGACGGAGAGATAACCGAAACAGAGAACGATACGTCCGACGAGAAGAGTAAAGAATATAGCTGGTTGACGAGGTACCACGTGGATCGAGAAACAATGTGCAGAGCGCTGAACCTGTCATTTTTCAGTAGATGATCGCGACACTCTCATTCGTCGGACAAGTGGACCCGAAGAACTCTTTCCATATTCCAGTTAACGTCACGCAAAACTACTAATATTTGTGCATCTCTATCACTGAAAACCAAATCGAAGCAAGAGATGAGTCTGCAGAGAACACCTATTGCAGCGAATCTTGGACTACTCTTCCTTGTGGCATTATGATGGGCATGCATGATTGAGAGGATGATCGTGAGAATGAGTAGGGTGGGGCAAATTTATCGAAAGTAGGTTTTATGAAAAATTCCTTTGTATAACATTGTAAAAAAATAGCGAATAATGCAAATATTTATAAACCTGAAAATCTAAAACTAGTAGGCAGGTAGGTAATTAGCATCCAGGGCTAATTTCAAGCTTGCGCATTAAGGGGATGTGCTATGGTCGAAAAGATTCCTACTCTACCGTTACTTGCATTTACCGAAATATGTAAAGATAGAGAATAATTGTTGGAAAAAACTCTCGGTCACCATCTCGATAATGATGCAAACATTACGTAGTTCCATTACATCCACAATTCGTAGAGATTTTTGTTGTTGAAAATTTCGGAGATAAAATCGCTGTGAATCACGAAAGAAATGTTCGAGAACAAAAATCTCTGAGAATTGTGGGTGGAATTTCATGAAAATTAAACCACATAATGATTCCATCATTGCCGAGATAGTGACAGAGTTTTATCCAAAAATTAATCTCTATCTTTGTATATTTCGTTAAATGACCGAACCGGTAAGACCGGAATCCTTGCGACCATAGCACATCATCTAGACTGAATCATCCTACGACTGTGATATTTGCAGGTATTAATGTCGCATTAGTGTTGTACTCTTATGCGTGTAAATATGTCTGTTAAATCATTTTCGCATTTATTAACTTTTTGAAATATTATATCAAAAGTTGTATTTATATACGGAAAAACGGTTTTATCAAAACCTTTCTTTTATTAATATGAGATTTTCTAAATTAAGAATGTCAAAATACTTATTTCCCATATAATAAGATGAAAGTTACAAAAATAAGTTTGTTGGAATTTTTTAAACTAGCCCAGAAATAGACTGAAAATTTTAACTGTGTATTCTTGGAATGTTATTTTACAAATTATTCTTCTACTACTAATTATCCACTAAAATTTACTTTTTGATTTTTTCTGTCCTAAAGATAAAGTACTGTAGAATAATATTAAAGATTTTACGATTATGATATTTAGTTTTTCATTTGCGATTACGATTAAATATTTGGTGATAATAAAACTGCAAAATGGTAAATGAATCATGAATCACAGAGATAATCATTATGAAGAGTGAATGCGTGACCGTTTAATTTCATTATCCGCGTGTATTCAATGATTTCGGCAGTGCCTATTGTAGAGAACAATTTTAAAATAGTTTGGAACTTATTGAAGTTTGTAATTTATTGAAGTTTGTAATTTGTTATGATTGATTACAAAAGGTGCATAGGTAATAATTAAAAATAACTATTGTGCATTAATAATTAAATTTATGAATCTTATTTAGTTTTTTATTACACTCGCACCTATTATACGAAAATATTTTACATTTTACTGAAAATATAAAAAGGTATAAATATTGTTATTTTAGAGTATGCTGTTATTCTTTTTGGCTTATAACTATTCAATATTTATCTCAAGGTTATTTGCAAAATTTGGTGATCACATAAATTTTTCAATTTTAAGTAGGTATCTTTATAGATAAAACAAGTGAAAGATAACAGGATTCAAATTGAAAAGATATTACATTATAAATAAGTAAATTAATTTCTAGAATAGAATTGTCAATTTTTCTTCCTGATGAAGTACTATATTACTTATATAATTTAAAAACAAATATCTATAAAATTATTTTATTATTATATTTATATAGAAATAAAATTAGTTTTTTTTTTAATTGAGTAGAATTATCGGAGTAAGATTCTATTACAAAAATAGTTTTATAAAAGGAAGAAGTTTTACGAAAAAGAAAAGCCGGGTTAATTTTTTAGCATATAAAAAATAGCTCGCATCTCAATTAGGTAGGAGACGAATCATAGTTCGGTCGATTCGAACAGGATTAATATAATTTTTGCACAATAATTAATAAACCACATGTATTTATAGATTTTAAAGGAGAATATCCACGACACATCGGATTTCTCCGTGAAAGACAAACTTACGAAACTTATACCATTGCAAAGTACGCGATTTTATACAAATTTAAAAAAAAATTACCCCTTTAAACCATGGAGTACCTTGCTTAAATGAAATTCAAAGATTATAAGGTCTTATCAATCTTGGAATTAACTACTTAAGGTATGTCTCAGCGGGCAATCACAAACAAAAGTTTGGTGAGTGCTGATCTAAACGAGTCTGTGCCTTTACTCGTTCTATCTCTCTCGCTCTCATGAATTCGCTCTAAGAGTTTGATAGAACTAATGCGGTTTAGATTAACATTACTCGAAAACGGTATGGATAGACCTACTAAATTTTAAGTATAATATATATGGCATTGTTTTCAATAACATATTACATTTTTAACAAAATTTAAAAAAAAGATTTACTATAAGCAATGATAACTTTGCTTTCGTCACATCTCGATTACGTGTTAAATAGGTAAGCTTTGACGTTTGATATCTTCTTTTCTCTATGATAAAAATTGTTGACATTTTAACAGTATATGTGCATTACAATTCTGAACACATAGTTGAAATTTCAATGAAATTGTAGAAAAACTCGATTGTTCGGAGACATATCTTAAAGCAAAATCATGTAGAAGTAGCTAATAAATAACATTTTGTTTAGATTTTAGAATACAAAAGTATGCACACGAGAAGGCATCAATATAAAGAAAGTAACTAATCTTTTGCGCTGAGTAGTTAATTCCAAGATTGGTAAGACCTTATAATCTTAGAATTACATTTAAATAAGTTTCCCCATGTATTACGGTGATAATTTTTTTTAAATCCATATAAAATTATATACTTGGCAATGGTATGGGATTCGTACGTTTATCTTTTAGGTAGAAATCCTGTGTGCCGTGGGCATCCTCCTTTTTGGAAATAAATTCTTAAAATCGAAATTGTTGGAACTTCAAAGAGTGCAGATATTCTTCTTTTCTTCAACCTTTGGAAGAAAGAAGGAACTGGAAGGAATTCAACGCGATTCTCTCTTGTATTTATTTTAGTTTGTAAAGTGATGCATGTATGTACACACTATGCTTTGTCAGTCCGCTACGAGTGTTGATAAAATAAGGCATTAGACTTTGTTTTGTCGCGGCAAGTTAAATCGCTGAGTGGGTGATGCAAGAAGAAGAATAGATAGTGAATTTATAATCTGCTAAATTAATATAGTCTGCAGGGGGGTCGGGATATTTAATATCCAGAGATCAGTAAATTGACCGAAATACAATGTGCATATCGGATTAAGATTATTAACAAATGAATCACGGAAACATGTTTAATGCAAGAAATAAAAAATAATGTTGAAATAACCGAGAAATGCTCGATCTGAATCAATTCATACAGATAAAAAATTTATAGGTACATTATGATTAAGAAAACAGTAACAAATACTAGAACAGTACGTTTAGATATAGTTGTATTATCACTGCAATTGCGAAACAAATTTTAAGAAACCGGAAAATTTGCGGCTTTATACTTCTACAGATCTGACATTTCCTTAATTAGTTATTCAACTATAATTTATCACTATGTTTATGTCTTCTTTCCATGAATAGAGAGTAAAATAAACTTTTCAAAATCTTATTTATCGAATAAATAGTGAAATAAGTGTCACATTATACATTAACGGCAAAAAGTGAAGGTATGTAAAAATTAAATAATAAGATTCACTCCATTTCAATTAAATTTTAATAAAATTTTATTTAATGCATTAACAACATCTTTCTAAAATTCAAAATAAGTTTCTTAAACGAACTTTTTCATCAAAAAATCGAAAAGTGTCGTAGAAAAAATAGTTTAAGTATATAAATTTTCAGAAGGTATATGAGGTATGCCTATTTCAATATAAGTATTTAATGAAACTCTAACTTATTATGATTCATAGAACTTGTACATTGTACAGTATGATTTTAAAGATTATCTAATAAAAAATCCCCTATTTCTTGAGTGTTTTCTTTAATGTTATCAATCACTAAATGTCAAAGAATGCGGATTTTAATTTTAAGATTTCAAATATTATAAAATTTTGTGTAAATCATAAGTAAAAAACAATAAATTAATGAAAATCTCTTTGCTTGCAGTTGCAGACTGGTGTCGGATGAGACGCTACCCAGTAATAATTTGTGGAGCGGTGCTGAGCTTATTGTTGGTGATCATACTCAGTGTTATTCTGGGCAAAGGTAATAGGACACATCTGGATAATCAATCACCCAATCCTGCCGTGCCAAATGATACTTCTATAAACAATGGTATCGTTTTTGCCATATAGTTTGGTATTTGATATATTGTTCAAATCTCTTTTGAATGAGAATATTGCATGAAGATATTTTTTTAACTTAACACAAAAGTAACTATTTATCCACCTATTTTGAAACTTGCATTCAAGCCTATCTGAAGTAGTAAATTATTGAAATAGATACATAATTATTACAGTAGAGAAATTTCATGACATATAGAAAAACTATTTTTTTTATCTGAAATAGATAGAAAATAAATAAAATAATTTAAACATAAGAGGGAATGGGGGAGTGTGTAACTTGGCTCACCTTTATTTCAACTATATACCTTAAATGAAAGTTCTCAAATGAATGCAAATTTATAGTATACATGTATATAATAGTATACCATATACACTGCCCCAAAAACTTTTACGTTGATACCATTTTTTTCTTAATTTTCATTAGCATGACATTTACAGGTGATTTATTCCTTTAAACATAAGTCAGTAATATTGCAATCTTACTAGAAAGAGTTGATCTTTTTCTTTCAATTTCTTGATGAATTTTTATTCATTGTTATGTAAATTAATTTAATATTTTATAATTTAAAAAAAAAACGTGCGGGGGTAAATTGGCACATCTTTATTTCAACTTCTTACGTTACCTGATAATTCTCAAATGAATATAAATTAATAGTACTACATAAATTAAACTTCATCTTAAAATTTACGTTGATACATATTCTTTCTTAATCTATTAACGACCAAGACCTCGAATTTTCAACAACTTCTTCAAGGTTTTTTTTTTCAACTAAAAAAAAAGGTTTTAAATTTGAAAAAGATTATATCCGACGTATTTTGAGCTGTTCTTTCGAATGGTGATACCGATATTTTGTTAAAATACTACTGCAAAAAATATGGCATGTTTTTCACGAAAAAAAGTTCAAAAATTTTCAACTTTATGAATTTTTTTCATAAGGAAAATGCAATGACAATAATTCCAAATACTAGATAAAAGTGCGATCGATGTTCAAATATTACGGGAAAATTTTTTTCATGAATCTAAAATATTTTTAAAATTTCTAAATTTTTTCACTTTTTTCTGTAAAAAACACGCCATATTTTTTTCAAGAGTGTTTTAGCAAAAAATAAGTCTCAGCATTCGAAGGAATAGGTCAAAATACGCCGGATAAAATCTTTCCGAAATTTTTCGAAACCTTCTTTTTAGTTGTAAAAGAGCCCTCTAAGAAGTTGTCTGAAAAATTGCTTATTAAATTTGGAGTTTTTGGGATTTTTTGAAATTGGTCATTTTGAAGAGGTTAAAAATATTTTAGAATCATGAAAAAAATTTTCCCGTAATATTTGAACATCGATTGCACTTTTTTGCAGTATTTTGAATTATTGTAATTGCATTTTCCTTATGAAGAAAATTCATAAAGTTGAGAATTTCCAAACTTTTAAATTTTGTTCGTGAAAAACACGCCATATTTTTTTGCAGGAGTATTTTAACAAAAGATCGGTATCACCATTCGAAACAAAAGCTCAAAATACGTCGGATATGATCTTTTTCAATTTTTTTCAAACCTTTTTTTTAGTTGAAAAAAAGCCTTGAAAAGGTTGTTGAAAATTCGGGGTCTTGGTCGTTAATGGGTTAATTTTTATTCCTATAAGTGTGTATAAATACCCTGCTACTAAGTACATTTCCGTCAGATTAAATTTTAAAAAGTTTTACTTTGAAACTACTATTGATTTACATATTTCGAAAATAGAGATTATTTTCACTAAGTTATAAATTATATATTATTATCTGTTTTTCTTCCACTAACAGTCTAAATTTGATTTACTTTTACTTGATGAAAAATTTTGATTTATTACCTATTTAAGAGGATACCAAAGTAAATTAAAATTTCAAATTTCCTATCCTTAATTTTACCGACCGAGAAGTAAATAATTCGTATTAATAAAAAAATATTTGAATTAGGCAAATCCCGAATACAGGTGCACATCGTCTATGAATTATCTATCATCTGGTAAAGATTTAAAAAAATATTTCAATGACACTTTCATTTTATTTTCTATGGAAATAGCTTATCGCGTTTACTTTGGCTGATTAGTATACTAACGTCGAGTCATATACATCTTATTTTCCGCTAAAGAATGTTTCTGTAAAATTTCAACCAAATCTGTGACCCGGTGAGAGCAAGTACTTCTTGTGAGTAGATATTAAAAGGTATAAAGCCTAAACTAAAATTTTAAGAGAAAGAATTTGGTAAAAAATTGAAATTTTGAAAGTAAATATTGAATATTTTCAGAAAACCAACATATTCTATAGATTAGTGTAAAGAAGCTGTTACTTATAAAAAATACTATGAGTTTATCCCCGGTAGTACATAATCAATTGTTAAAAAAACTTTCAGAATCAATCTATTCCCACATTTAGTTCCTAAACACAGCTATCTATCATTTATTTCTACTATGGGTGGATTTTTCTTTTTTCGATTTCGGACCCATCTATTTAAGGATGTTCTATAGTGTCGTGCGGGAGAAAAAGGCCTCGTTCACCGCTCTTCGTCCCGCGCGGCCGCCAAACTCAATGCTTTCTACTGTTTCTCTCTGAAATGGTCAGTACCAAACTTTGACCAAGAACATAAAGTATTCATTATTTGATTCTCTATTGAACCGTGTTTTTTTTCGCGATCCGTCATTTTTTATATTCTATTTTTACAAATTATAACCAAAACGTATGTTAAAAGTTCACATTTCAAACTTTATTTGCTCGAAAAAATGCTTGGTGATAAATATTGAAAAAATTAAGGGTAACTTCTGATACTCTAAAGAATCTCTGCATTTAGGTGCGGTAACTATAGAACATCCTTAAAGTCAACTCCTGAAGAAAACACGCATATTTAGAGTGAAGAGGAACTCAATGTTACCAAAAAACATTGTGTAGAAGTACTATTTGTATAATTATAGTGAGAGAAGAAATTGTAAGTGCAATGAGAGAAATATGAAGAAATATTTCACTTAATTTATTATAGGGACACATAGTTATATTTTTTTACAGTGTAAATAAGTAAAATTAGAATATCTCACACAGTGAACGCCAAGATTGAATAAAATGTGAAAAAATTCAAACTGAGTCATAATTAAAGAGATTCGTCAAAAAATGGTAATTAATTTGATTTCATAAAGTGCATGTGTGCATATTTATATATAGCTTTGATATATACTGAATTTATTTATTTCTTGATTTGTTATACATTTTTTTTAATATTATTTATTGTCGTTTTATTTATATTCCCACTCGAATCCGTGTTAGTCAGCAATGAAGGTCTACGGTGTGTTTGTTAACAAAGCACATACATAGGGCAAAATTAAACGGGGCAATCCTGGCAGGGCAGGTTACTTTAACACCCAACATTTTTAATTTTATAAAGCATATTTACATATTAGAGCTTGTAAATATTATTCTACAGCATATAAAGTTTTTTCCTAACCTGCTACAAATCCAAAAATAATTTATTTTTCGATTAATAAAAAAGTTTAAAATTTCAAGTATAGAAATATTTTTCAGTGATGCACCTTGACTTCTTGACCTTGATTCTTTGGCTTTGCACAGAGATGCTACTTGTATCAATCGGTCAAGGTTTGGGCGCGAACCCGCCGATCCTCCGGAATACAAGCCCATTGCTCTGCTGACCGAGCCACCGTAGGCCTCGCCATATTATATATATGTGCATATTTTAAAAAAATTCATTTGCTCTTATATTTGGGTATACATAAGGGTATTTCATACTTTACAAAAAGAAAAATATGTGTGCTTGTATTCGTTATTTTAATAAATTAAGTTTCAAACTTGTGAAAGAAATCTATATAAATTATATTGATATAATACTTTTCTAATACTTAAATTATAGTTTATCCTAAAAGTATTTATGTATTCTCTGATAAATATATTCAATTTTTTAAATAAAATCATAAGCTTCTTGGTACAATATTGATAGTCAATCTGACACTACACTTACAATAATAAAATAGTGTATTAATTAATATTTATTATTTAAAAAAAGGAAGATAATTAGTTTTCCGAGTACAATTTCTTTAATAGTTTATGTATAATTCTAGTAATCATTTAAAATTAATATCAGAGAATGATATGTGTCTATAAGAAGATATGCTATAGCCGGAAAGATTCTTATTATACCTTAGCGGTTTTTGCATTTAACGAAATATATAAAGATAGACATTAATGTTTGGAAAAAACTATGTAAGCACCTCGGTAATGATGGAAACATTAGGTTGTTCAAGTTTCATGAAATTGCATCCACAATTCGCAGAGATTTTTGTTGTCGAAAATTTTCGAAAAACAAAACCGTTGTGAATTACGAACGAAATTTTTTACGACAAAAATCGCTGCGAATTGTGAATGGAATTTCATAAAACTTGAACCACGTAATGATTGGAGCACTAATAACATCATTGCCGATATGGTGACAGTGAGTTTTTTTTCAAACATTAATCTCTATCTTTATATATTTCGTTAAATGCAAGTAACGGTATAGAGTAGGAATCTTTCCAACTACAGCACGTCCTCTCAATTAAGGGAACGTCAAAGATGACGGTCACATTGCATGTTGACATGAATTATATGTGGAAAACAATTTTATACGAGATGCATGTAGCTCACCTCGCATGGGTATTGTTGCCGTTTAATACGTAGTCTTATGATCCATCATTAGATATGTATATATGCAGTATCGCAATCATATACAAAAGTTTTTATGGCAGAAAAATATGAAAAATGTTGCGATTAGAGACACTTTCCGTATGCATTTCCTAATTCTACAACATTTTTTAACTGGACTTAGGTACATGAATATGTCTGCGAAGTTTTTGCTTTCGAATGATCAATGCTTCTGCATCTATATATATACTTTTCTTTATGTCAGCATTAATTAATAATAAATCATTTCTTGATTTTGCAGATCCGACAATACCGGGGGTGCGTATTGTCCCACGAGTGGAGTGGGGCGCACAGCCACCGACTAAAACTCCAACAAAATTAGAAGTCGATCCACCCATTTATGTTATGATCAGCCACACAGCTACGACCTTCTGCTACACCCAAGCTCAATGTGTTCTCAACGTCCGAGTTGCCCAAACCTTCCACATTGAGTCTAAAGGTTGGAATGACATCGGATACAATTTCCTCGTGGGTGGCGATGGTCTTGTATACGAAGGTCGCGGTTGGGGCATCGAGGGTGCACATTCTTTCAACTACAACATCAAGAGCATCGGTTTATCGTTCATCGGTACTTTCAATACTGAGGAGCCAACTAAGGCGCAGGTCCATGCCGCTAAAAAGCTAATCGAGTGGGGTGTCCAGAACGGCAAGATCAGCAAGGATTACAAACTTCTGGGCCACAGGCAGGTAGCGAAGACTGAAAGCCCCGGTGAGGTGTTGTACAACATCATCAGGACTTGGGATCATTGGTCCCCTACGCCATGATCACAATAGCTGTATAGACATCGATTGTAACGACCAAGCGACGGTTCATTGATCATGATACGAAGTGTTTTTTCCAGTTGTTCTATTGAACTCTGCTTAGAAGTATATACCATAATGTACTATATACATCGATCGACCAAAATTTAATTTACAATAACCCGAACCCACGTGATTGATTGCTCAGGGGTATTAAACGTTAAGCATCAAATAAATCTTGATACAAATTCAAATGCGTTATTGCATAGAGAATATGTAAATCAAGTTTTCTTAATCACTGTACATTTTCGTAATCAAGCTAGTGGATAATAATTAATTTTCTAATTATTTATTCCAAAATATCATTATTATTTATTAATAAAGAGGCAATATGCCTTTACAAAGGATGCAAAAGATTCATAATTGACTCAACAGTTTCAATATTGAATTGACTAGACAGATCGGAATAATTGTGATATATATAGACGGCTTGTAGCTTTCTTAACTTTGAAAGCAGCCTATCGCAAAAATCTATCCTCACCTGACTCAATTCTGAAAATTAATAAACGTCTATGCGGGGTTCAGATTTGTGAGCAATAGATCAAGTTAGGAATAACTAAAGTTTTGTAAAAATAAATTTATCATTGCTGATAAATCTGTAAAATCTGTAGTCTAGCGCTTCATGAAGCCAATGTGATTCATAGATTTGGATATAATAAAATGTATGTAAGGTATAAATGATGGAGCTGAGTCAAAGATTATGCCTAGCTCTTTGACTGCATTAATCCTCTTTGGCTTATATTATTAGGAGTAAAATAATCAAATAGAAATGGATCTTTATCTTTATTAATTTTAATTTTTTTTCGATAACTCTATAAATTTTAATTCGTTTTCGAATTTATACACCATTATTGTATAATGTAAAAAATAATATGTAGAAATGTGAATATCTATATTATCGAATGTGATGTTCTTAGTGCTCGAAAAAAAAACACTAAATCGATATAGTAGCAATGATATATACATACTCAAATTAACTATATTAAACTTATTTGAAGATTTTTGAAAACTTTTTGTATTATATTATGTAAATTAGCTGTTAGTAAAATATTTAATGCATTTAATGCATACTTTTATTATTGCTACATTGTAATATATTAAGAAAAATTTTTTCAGTAAAAATTGAAGATATTTAGAGCTTATTAATGTTTGTCAAAATATAATAAAACTTTTCTATGTACATATAAATGGCAAATTAAGAAAATACTATTTTGTATCAAAATGGTGAATAATAAATGAATTATATTATACAAACAAAAGCAGTAGATTTTCTTATTCATTAAAAACATGTAGTGCGAACAAACATAATTGTTTCATAGATGAAGCTTTATCTACTTGAAAATAAGGTAAGTACCATTAGAATAATGTGCACTAGAAATATATCTATTAGCAATCCACATGTTTTGAGAAATAGAGTACATTAGATAGTGTGTAATTGGAATTACGATAAAAATTATCAGAGGAATATTGAATGTATTGATAAATCGGTCAAGATACATTTTGTGAAGTACACATGTATCAGCAATGTTATCAATATTTAAACTGAATTTAATAACAGCAATTAGTTTTAAGGATTGATTACAGGTCCATACATAAATTGAATAATAAAACTTACTTTGTATAGATACATATGCAATCGAAAATATAGTACTAAGTTGTGCGTTATGCGTGAATGTTAATTTGCATAGAATTAATATTCTATTCTTCATGCAATTAGTTTCAGAAAAAAAGATATTGAATGAACAAGTTCTTACAGTATAAAGTGCATTACTTATTCACCAATTTTTTTTACAGGTGAACTACAAATTATAGAACGGCAGGGTTGGTTTGCCAAAGAAGCTGAAATCCCACCTATAACTCTTAAGACTCTTCCCCCCACGTATGTGATAATTATCCATACAATGCTAGAATCATGTACAACTAAAGAAAAATGCATTGATACTGTTCGAAATCTCCAAAACAATCATTTGAAGCATTATGGTGATATTGCTTTTAATTTTCTTGTGGGTGGTGATGGTTCGATTTACGTGGGTAGAGGATGGGGAGTTATAGGCAATCATACTTACGGCTATGATAGTAAAAGTCTTGGTATAGCCTTTATTGGAAATTATGAGAACAAAAGACCAACGAAGATCCAAATCGAGGCGACGATAAATTTTTTGGATCTTTCCGTGAAGGAGCAGAAACTATCTGACAATTACAAACTGTTAGGACAAAGACAAGTGGCTGCAACTGATAGTCCTGGCGATAAGTTATTCGAGGTCATCAAAACGTGGGAGCATTGGTCCTCTGGTACGTAAATCGAAGTATGTTTAGTTGTAATTTACTTTTCGAAATAAATTCCAAAATAAAATATACTGCGAACTAATTAAAATTCTTTTAATATTTTACTTTCATTTAATAAAGAAGTGTTATATTTATTAGTATTTATTTGAATTTGATCTATTAATTTAAGGAGGTTTCGGTGCTTATGGAAAATAATCATACAATACTCCAAATCTACTTATATCAGATTCTTTTGTGAAAATGAAATACCATACTTGACGATGTCATTGTCGAAAAAATTGTTACCGAAAAAATTCTCAGTTACACGTAGTTTACATGGGACTTATCATTAAATCGACAAAAACTCCGAAACAAAATCACGATTCTCCACGAACTAAAAAATATCAATCCTTTTAATTCCGAGGAATCTATTAATTTCATAAAAACATTAGGTTGACAACTTAAGGAAGTTCATCAGGTACGTAGAAAGTCAAAACCAAGTTGCAACAGACTTTCTATTTACTAACCTATTTAACATTTTCGATTAACGTTATTTTATCAGATCATTATATAGTTAAATATTGTATGTTTAAAACGTATAGTTAAATATTGTATGTTTAAAACTTGAATTACGTAAGATCTAGCGTGACATATATGTGTTACCATCCGGATGATAACACCTAAACAGGGGGCCTAAGGGAAGTTATTTACATTTTAATAATTTTTTAACTAAATAAAAAAACGCTAAAATGTTGTTTAAACATTTTTTTAAATTTTAAAAACGAAAATTCATCACATGAGATAACAAGTAATTTCTCGTGTTAAAACGGCAGGTGAAAAATCACCTGATTTTTCACCTTATTTTTCAGCTGATTTTTTAAAGCAGGGGCACGTACGTTCCCGTACGTTCCCGTAACGTTCAGGTACGCAATTATTCATCAATAGAAAAAATTTTTTGTTTTTGTAGTTTTCTGTATAATATTATACATTTTCGTACGTTTCCGTACGTTTGCGTACGTTTGCGTACGTTTAAGCACGATGCTGTACGAATTGTCCGAATTGTAACAAAAACGTACGGAATCATACGCAAATGTACATCGGCATACTCAAATTTAACGAAAACGTACGGATTTTATTTCCATTAGGGTAATTTCAAACAACACACTGTGTCAAAAAATGCGAAGCTGCCGCTACATTAATTAATGGAGGTTATTCTGCTCAAGCTTAGCTATTTTATACTAAAAACATAGAAATTATAAGTTTTATAGTTAAGCTATCGAGTTGTTCAAGGTCTCAAAATATTCGCGAAATATTCTTTTACGATAATAACTATACAGTTCAAGTTAAAAGTCTAGAAAAATGCAACTCTAGATAAGACTCAATGTTAAATTGCAAAAATTTATTTTATTGATATCTCATTAGTAAGGGTACTAAACAACTTAAAAATTTAACATGCTGTTTAATACATAATACTAAACTTATATTTATAATTTCATCAAAATCTATTCGTTAATTCTAAACCTGATGAACCTCCTTAAATCAAGAGAAAAATGTGAGGTTATGTTGTCACAGCTATTATTGCTACATGCGCATGCTTTCGCTATTTTCTGGCGACTTTTTCGCGATTCCTTACTTTTCTACTTGGATAGGACTTTAATAGGTACGTGCAATTATAAAAAAGTTAACACTAATTTGCATTCATGTAATACGTGCCCCCATACGGTACCCCTCACTTGATAACGACACCAAACGACGAAGCCTTCTTAAATGTACTATTTTTTTTATCGAGTATAATAAATATAGTTATGAAATATTATCATTCAGTATCGAAGATTCAGCTGTTGTTTAGTATACTCATATGCAATACAGATTACGTTTTAACTACAATGCCATATCTGAAAAGTGCAAGGTGAGTTTTTAAGATTGAATTTTCGTGTGTTTCTTTGTATCAACTTCTATTAGGTATCTATTAATAGGTTTCTTCTTATGTAACTACTTTTTTGTGTCACATCAATGCGAGCTATAATTTAATGTATAATGAATAACATAATAACATTTATTATCCCATATTATGCTTAAATATACGTAGTATACTTTTTTTTAACACACCGGTAGCGTAATGGGACTTTAAGTGCCTATTTTTGCGAATACCAAACGTGTTTTGCGCCCGCCTTGGAAAAGGGGCCGAATTCTAGTTTTTTGGACCCGGAAAACAGGCATCAAAAGTCGAGTTTCGGTGTGTTAAGAATATGAAGCATATATATTATGACTATTATACAGGGTGTAACAAAAGTAGCTGTACACCTGGAAAAACTTTCCAGGATCGCATTTTCCGAGAAAATTGTTCAAAGAAAAGTTGTAGGGTTTGACCCAAAGAAATAATTGATGACCTTCACTTTGATGACCTTCACGTCAGAGGCAAGGGGATTCACGTTATTGAAGCACCCCATATCATAGGGCCATATTTTCGCCACGTCCACGTCGTTGGTCCTGGGTCACGCTAACAGCGAATTTGAGGTCAAAGTAAAGAATACCAATCGATTATTCGGGTCAAACTGTGCAACTCAATTATGACCTTCAAATGACCCTCAGGGTCCACTTTGATCCAAGGTCAAGTACATATCCGGAAGTAAAATTTCCCGCTCTTTCTATTTCCGAAATAAAAAATAGGGGTTTCCATTTAAAAAAAAGTTGACCTTCATATGACCTTAAAAAATGACCTTGAGGTCAAAGTAAAGGTCATGAATTATTTCTTTTGACCAAACCCTACAACTTTTCTCTGAGCAATTTTCTCGGAAAATGCGATTCTGGAAAGTTTTTCCAGGTGCAGAGTTACTTTTGTTACACCTTGTATAATGCAGTATATAATTGCAACATCAAGTATAGAAGTAATATAAAATCCAAATATCAATTAAATGTGATTTAAATAATTTACTAAACGTATTGAAACTGGGCTTTGGAAACTCTACCTTGCGTATTGAGTAAAAATAATACTTTCATCAGCTGTAATATGCTTATACTAATTTCATGATTTTCTGTGTTACTATATGCAATTTGCTTTTAAAAACTGCAGCCTCTATGACTATATTAGATACATTTAATTTCACGGTGGTCTGACTGACCATTACTAATTATCTATTGATAATGAAAAATAGTATATTTATCGCACTCTAACCTAAAAATCCCACCTTTTTTTCTGGTCTCGTGCGATAAAATGCTGTATGACACTGGTATGTAAGGCGATTATTTACCGCATTTGACTCTTCTCACTCGTTTCGGTCGTGCGAAAAAGTCTCATTCGGTAAATAATCACCTTCCACACCAGTGTCATAATGTACTATACGCTACTAGATCGCAAAAAGGTGCTTCCCGTATGAAACGAAAAAGATGAGGACGAGCAGCACCTTGCACCCGTGTAGCGTATACTATTTTTTAATACACTGAGATTATTCGACTTTAAGGGGACGTCGGAGTCACTAAAAATTTAAATTTCCCGCCCTTACTACATCAAAATACCCACAAGGTTTTTCAAAGTTTAACAAATTATCTAATTGACTCGAAATTTTAGGAGATGATAGAATGATGATAAATGAAGCGCGCTCAGCCCTGGGATTATCGATAAATTACATAAATGTAATATTTTCTGTTTGAAACATAATTGCCAAGTTAGAATCACGCCATCTCATGGATTAAATTGAAATTAGTAAAAATTAGATATTTTCTTCTCTAGCTTCCGTATTACTTGATTTTTGGAAAATGTCTGGGCTGAGCGCGCTTTGTTTGTGATCATTCTATCATCTCTTCAAGTTTCAAATCAATTGGTTAATTTTTTAAGTAGAAAAGTTTGAAAAACTTAATGCTGGTAAAACAGGCGACTCCGACGTCCCCTTAAGTACCTGTTTTTGATGGTGCAAAACACTTGCAACGTCGCATAACACGCTTGGCACCCGCTTCGGAAAAGACGCGGAAATCCAATTTTTGGGCCCAGAAAATAGGCACCAAAAGTCGGATTCGCTCCTGGTGTGCTAAAAATGTATTTAGACCATAACTAAAATTTTGTTATCATATACTAAAATTTTTATTCAATTTTACAATCAACTTCAAATAATTTTATCATCACCAATATTATCATTAGTTTCGAGTGCTTTATTAAAATTCGTTTATAGGTGGTCTACTATTTGTAACACGAGCTGATTGGAAGGCAGCGAAACCTCGAAATCCTCCCGAAAAACTCGATACATTACCACCTACCTATGTAATAATCATCCACACTAGAAGCCAATCTTGTAGCACTAGGGAAGCATGTGATCAAACCGTTGGCTTCATCCAAACCTCGCAAATGAAAATAGAAAACCTTCAGGACATTGGTTATAACTTCCTGGTGGGTGGTGATGGTTCCGTATACGTGGGTCGGGGTTGGGACTCTGTAGGTGAACACACTATTGGTTATAATAGAACCAGCCTAGGGATAGCCTTTATCGGAGACTATCAGGTGGAAAGACCAACCGATGTGCAGTTGAGTGCCGCAATGAAACTTTTACAGTTCGGGGTCACGGAAACTATGCTGACGGAAGAATATGTACTACTAGGTCAAAGGCAAGCCAAACTCACTGAGAGCCCCGGCGATAAACTTTATAATATTATTAAGAATTGGGACCATTGGAGAAATGACCCTATTAAAGGTAAGAAACAATTTTTATTTCCAAAGGAGAAATCAAATTATTCAGAGATCGCTAATTTAGATCTTTAGATTTTCTAATAATCTTATTTATCATTTGTTTACAGGTGAATTGAACTTTGTCACAAAAACAGAATGGGGAGCTTTGCCCACAAAACCATCGAAGCAACTCATCGATCTTCCGCCTTCCTATGTGATAATTATTCACACGGTTACGCCATCTTGCATGTCCTGCTCCGAGTGTATCGCAACTGTTCGCTCCATTCAATCCTCACAAATACATGAAAAAAAATTGGATGACATTGCGTATAACTTCCTAATAGGTGGCGATGGTTCAGTTTACATAGGTCGAGGTTGGGACGTTGAAGGAGCCCACACTATTGACTATAATGCTACTAGCATTGGAATAGCCTTCATAGGGGACTATAATACAGAGAATCCAACTCAAGAACAAATTGTAGTAGCGCAAAAATTATTAGAATTTGGAGTTACGCAGAAAAAATTGACAAAGGATTACTTGTTATTGGGTCAGAATCAGGCGATGATAACATCAAGTCCTGGTGATAATTTATACAATATTATTAAAACCTGGAAACATTGGAGAGAAGGTCCAATTAAAGGTGAGCATATACAAATTAATATCAGCAGACTATTGAGATTTTATGGGGGAAAGATAAAGATAAATAAAAAGATATTTATTTATTTTGTAAAAATACATATCATATAGTCTCTGTATGATTTGTGAGTGAAATTCACTACTTTGACGTTTTATAAGCCAGAAAAATTTACTGTGATCTACTTAAAAAGGTTTTTATTTATAAAGAATTTCATTAAAAAATTGAGACTTGTCTCATGGTGAAACATATTTCCCAGACAGTTTTTAATTCTAGAACTGTTAAGCGCAACGCTAATTCAGAAAATAATTTTCCTGTTAATGTTAAAATATTATTTGACTTCCGTTATCATAAGCCGAACATCAGCAATGCCATTCTTGTAATAATATTTTATTATAGATCTAAATGCATCTAAAAATTACGATATCGAGAAGTAAAACTACTGAAACAGGTGTTCATTCACGCAGGACTTAAAATTTTAAATATTGGGTGTAAATTTCTTCATTAATGGAAATGAAATATTTTATAAACTGAGCTTGAAATTAATTTCGTAATATAAATTATTTACGCTGATCGTATTTAACAACCGATAATTTACAGTTATTTGATATTAAAAAATACAATTAAACTATTGAACCGCTTCGAAAAACTCTCGATTTATGTATTTTTAATACAAAAAAAATAAATCAATTTAAATTTTACATCTGTGATAGATCAATTGATCATTTAGCAAAGACAAATAAGCCTCGGTATTTTCGCAGACGATGGTCCGGAATTCGTAACAAGAGATGAATGGAATGCTGCTAGTCCATGGGTACCCAACAAAAATCTTACAACGCGACCACCTTCATATGTTATAATTAACCACACATATATGGGCTCTTGCAGGACAAAGAGCGAATGTATCTTCGCTGTTTATAAACTACAAAGTATGGCCCTTTTAGACCAGAAAAACGACATAGAACACAACTTTCTTGTCGGAGGTGATAGTTTGATTTACGAAGGTCGCGGATGGGATAAAATGGGCGAACATACCCCTGGCTATAACCAGAACAGTATTAGCATAGCTTTCTTAGGAGACTATCGGGTGATACAACCGACGAAAGAACAAATCAATGCTACGAAAGAATTATTGAAGTACGGAATCAGGGAAAATAAGCTAGCTGAAAGCTATAAACTGTTGGGTCAGTGCCAAGTATTGTCTCATAGTGCGAGCCCTGGTACACATCTTTATGCAAGCATTCAGACCTGGGAACACTGGTCTCCTGAACCATAGAAAAATACTGTTAAAGTTTAAATTCTAATTGTATACGTTAAGATCAAGTGTATAAATTATATGTATAATGTACATAATAAAACAAAAATAAATCTTCAATAATTTAAGTTTGTATACCAATACGAATTAATCATTAAATAATTTTAATATACCTAAACTTCTTTTTAAAAAATTCTGAAAAGAATTAAATATACCGCGTAGACATTAGTTTTTGAACGGAATTCTATTTTATTATTCTATTTTATATTTTCAAACTATTGTCATGTTTATTTTTTAATGCGTTCTACGATAACACAGGCCGACAAAATTTAACAAAAGTCAAAAGCCAGAAAGCAGACCAAACAAGAATCCGAATCCGAACTCAAAATTGCTCCTGTACGTCAGGTTTTCAAGATATCCTAACTTAAAAGTGCAAAAACGCGTTTTTTAGCTGTTTTTGAGGTTATGTAACGGAACAAGAAAAATGTCTACCACAAAAGCTAATCTGGAATTTGAAAGTACTAATCTCCGCCTTTCAAACCTACTTGGATTTTTTGGAATATCTTTATTTTTCACCAAAATATTGTAATTTGAAATTTTTTATTTTAGCGTTTCAACCCATTAACGCTGAGGTGTTCAAATTTATACAACGCATTCTCTATTGCTGA